>CM029281.1:20590694-20648784 GCA_016920895.1 Vaccinium myrtillus
CTACCTATCCTATGCAGGAATTATCCGTTGCCTCTCTCTTGGGTCAGCTTTGTATTCTGCGTCAGTATGCCTGCCAATTTTCATTCATGGGGGGGATTGTTGGAAATTTCTCGGAAATTCGGTGTGAATGAAACCGAGTGTTCGGAGGGTTAATCTCTGGAAACGAATTACAAAGATTAAAAGGAACCGCGAAAACGGCATCACAACGCAAAGAGACATCCCAACTAGGTTGGCACCCCTCCAGGCGAATCACCGCTTTTGTTAAAAATACTTCAATTTCCACTTTCCCCCAGAACTTAATTGAATGGTTTATTTCTCGTATGCTCCCTTTCATTGGGTCGCATTAACTGCTGCCTCTTTAGATTTTCTTTTCTCTTCCTCTCTCTGCCGCTTTCTCCTTCCTTCTTGCTAGTTTATCTACTTAAATCTGGATACACAAATAGCTTAAGTAAAAAAAAAAAACAGTTTGTTGCAGCAACAATTTAGTCACACACAAATGCATGCTGATCGATGACAAAGTAGTCAAATTATTCTATCAAGAAGAATTAGCCTTTCACAAGGAAGGGTCCCTTGTGGAACCAATGTTTCTGCTCGATATTCCTCTTTGGTGGTGCTGCGTAAAAAGATGGTGTCTGAACTTGGGGTGGCTCCTCTTTAATGATAGTATCACTAAGTTTACTCACTGAATTTTTTGCATCCACTGAATTTTTTAAGCCATACTTGTGCTGTGCTCAATATCGTATTTGTTAATTTGCACAAAATCATGGACCCGAGGCAGTTAATGTTACTACTGTCCAAGAAGAAAAAAATACAATTTTAAGCGCTGGATTTATAATCTTTGTTGAGACGATGGAAGTTTTAATTATTATTCCATAGTTGAACAACAAGGGGAACACAGATTCTCACCAAGATCAGAAGGAACTAAAAGATTGGGAAAACCGATTAGTAATGGGATAAATTTTGATATTGCTTGAGAACTCTTTAAGCTTGGATCATTAGCCTGAAAGTGAGAAATTAAAAAAATCAAGAGGAATGAGATCACTTTGCATAAATCAGCAATTCTTTGTATCTGAAAAAAAAAAAAAAAAATCAGCATGTGCATTGTAACCGTGGAAGCCACATTTAGAGAGTCAATCGATTAAAAAAAGGTGTTGGGAGTTTGTACGATGCATCAATCTCGCCATCGCTACCGTTGTGTTGGCGTGCATAGACCCAAACTTCTGAATTCACCACATTCGTTGGGCCAATCTATATTAAATGACTCATATCCACTTAAAAGGCTAAGCCTTGTAAGGGGTGAGTCACCCAATTATATATAAAGGTCCAACCCTTTTTCTATTTTTCCAATGTGGGACTTAACATTCACACATGTTCCAACAAATCTCCCCCTCATGTGTGAACCGTACATTGGGCCTTGTTCTCTTTCTTTTGCATCCAAACTCCCCCTTGATTCTGATCTACTACTCTCCAACCCTATCTCCGGAACTAGGCTTCTTCCACATTCACTCCATCGATTCAGAGCTATCATTACGACACTCCAACATCGAGCCACATTGCTACATCGGGAGTCACCTGGATATCCACTCCATAGACTCAGAGCCATCCATTATACTTCGTTGAGAGCCAACGTGCCCATTCACTGACATCATGCTCCCCGACTAGTTAACGTGCTGCACGCATGTGTTCCATTCATTTGCATCACCTTGCAGCAGGCACACCCCATTACCTGCACAATTAGATTTCCCGCTCCACGGAGTGTTCTCCATATAAGCCCACTCATGGCGCGCCGAGAGTTTTACCCATAGATCGTCAGCATCAGCTCTGATACCACTTGTTGGGAGTTTGTATGATACATCGATCCCGCCATTACTTCCGCTGCGCTAGTGTGCACAAGACCCAAACTTCTGAGGAGTATCCACGGAGTCCACATTTGTTGGGCCCAATACACATTAAATGACTCATATCCACTTAAAAATCTAAGCCTTTTAAGTGGTAAGTCACTCAATTGTATATTAAGGTCCAACCCTTTTTCTATTTTTCCAATGTGGGCGTTCACACATTTTCCAACAAAAGGGATCAGTACAATGGAACAAAACACTGCTACATAGTGCGAAGGGACCACCAGGAAATTCAAGCAGAAAACAACAGAGAAAAATTACAAATTAGTGCATAAAGAGGTTCAAAGAAGACAGATGAGTCTACTATGCACAGGACAATGTAGCATAAAATCAAAATACTATATACTCTAAAGGCTACATTTCAAGCAGATTTTTTTCCGCGAGGAATTTTATCATACCACTTTATAAATACAAACATATTATTGAAAACACAGTACACATGTCCTTCTAGTTTAGTAGCTTCTCTGTCTACGAGGTGCATTCCCTAGATGGTTCTTTCATATTGTACATCGATAATTGATTACCTTTGATCAAACAAAAAATAATAATAGAAGATGATTCATGTTCTCAGAAACGAAAAAAAAAATAATAGAAGATGTGCTCAATTGTTGTAATCAAGTAATAATAGAAGAGCAATTTGTAGTGTTTTTTTTTACAGTTTTCGACATCTCTTTGTGTACAATCACTAGGACAATCCCCTCATTTGGCATAAACTCATATATTTTGTGGAAAAACGATGATTAGAGTGTCATACCTTCAATCATGACGCGAATTCAACACCTCGACTAGACCGTCTGTTCGAGATTGATGGAGTAGAGTAGCTGTTTCCCTACTGATGGACGACGTCTGTGCAAGATCGACACCTTCGCGAGCCCAACCCTAGGTTTTCGGAGTGACGTTTGTAGAGTGAGGATGGCGCTAGAAAAACTGAGAATGCAAGCGGCTTCAGTTCGCTTCATAAAGGTTGGGGTATTGTTGTCTTTTGCTCGCGTGTGTGGACTGCATCTCTTAGGAAATTATGGTGTGGACCTAAGACTTTATGTAATAGCTATAGTGGACCCTATAACAACTGGCCCATGATAATAACCCAATTAGTAGTTTAAGAGCATACGGAAGGCAATTATAAACTTTTAACCATAATCACGTTCCTTTTAATTTCAAAGATTATCTTAACAACTTGCTGAATTGATAAATAAGAGAGTAGTACCTTTTCTTTTCTTTTTTTGATCTGCAAGAGAGTAGTACCAAAATTGGGGCTTTCATCGGCCCTGCTGGTAGAGGCCATGAGAATCTCGTAGAGATTACTCGGGGTGCGAGAACTACTTTAGGGTTCGGACACCTTACATTTCCAAACATATTATAAATAAAAGATTTAAGACCTAAATCAATAAAGAAGTACCCAGTGATGACTTCCATGTAATGTAAGAAAGAACCCATACCACACACCACAAATACCAAGGTTTTACAGAAAATAAAAAAAATACATCATCATATCATGCATTGTTCAACAACATTTGTACACCAATTCAATATTCCAGGTTACCTTCAATGTTTGGTCAACGTACTAAAACGTTAGCAATTGTACGTATAGAGTTTGTTCATTTGACCTGTCAAAGGAAATCAATAATGATACAGACACACTCTGTCAGCCACACTCTATCACACTCTGCCTACTGTTCACGTGGGCCCCACCCACTTTACCCCGAAATAAAATATAAAATAATCAAAATTTTCAAAATCCCCAAATCTGGGTTTCAGTCTCATTTTTGCGGGGCGTTTGAGAGAGAGAGAGAGGAGAGGAAGAAGATCGCGACCCACCCTCCTCCGACCCTCGACTGCCCTTCACCGGCAACTCAACTCCGGCCTCACTCCACCACAATGACGGTCGGAGATCCATTAGTGGTTTTGAAGTAGTACGGAGAGGACGAGACGAAGACGACGGTCGGCGAACCAAGATCAACCGACGGCAGGCGTTGGGGTTGAGTCGATCGTATTCTTCAATTGGGCGTGGTGGTGGTGGAGGGCATCAGGGTTGAGACGCCAGTGGTGGAGGGAAGTTGAGGGAAAGAGGTTCGCGATCATCGTCTTCTCCGGTCAGGCGCGTCTTCGTCTGGGACCTCTCTCTCTCTCTCTCTCTCTCTCTTTTTCCTCTAGAGAGTAACCAGACGATTTTGGGGATTTTGAAAATATGGTTTTTTTTTTTTTTTAAATTTATGGGTAAAGTGGGTGGGCCCCACGTGAACAGTAGGTAGAGTGTGGTAGAGTGTGGCTGGCAGGGTGTGGTTGTATCATTATTGAAATGAAATTCACGTTGTGGACGTGATTGGTGGTGAACCACAAACCAACGCGTGATTGGGTGTGCAAGTGAAAATGTGAGAAATTAAATTCTAAAATGTTGAAAACTGACAATATAAGAATTCACAATTTGTGACTTTAACTTGGCAAAAACATGTCAAACTGGAAGTTTGTTTGCATAGAACTTCAATTAGATTGCATCTTCAAGCACTTTCAACACAGAAGTTCCCTTAAAAAAACTCATCGAGTATTCCCGCTAATGCATGCAGCCAACCCCCACTATCTAAAAAAAAAACAGTTAAATCTCCTAACATGAAACGATCTTAAACTAATTCATGACAGAAGCAGTAGGAAGTAATTAATTGTTTGTTTATTTCTCACACATCCAGTAAGAATGATGTCTTAGTGCAAGGTTTCACACCGGTGATAGAAAAGTTAATGGCTACATACATACAGAAGGAAGGAAAGGAACAGATTTTGAGACGGAATTCAAAAAATTTGCAAAAAAATTATGAACAAATGAAACAAAAATGCTAGAAACACAACCATCTAGACATAACTGCGAACACAGCCCCTCACATACACGTGGGTCCCACACAATAAATCGTGTGGAACTCACGTGGACGTGAGGGGTTGTGTTCAGAGTTGTATCCAAATAGTTCACTACTAGAATAATTGATAAAGATCACACTAAGAAAATTTGAAAGATTACGGTTTTGATGAAACCGTGATAAAGAAATGCAAGGTGAGTTTTTAATGTCACTTTGCTAATAAAACCGTAGTGATTAATCATAATTATCACAGGTTTAAAAGAACTGTGATTATAATTGCTTAATTTAATCACATTTTCCTACAAGTGTGATTAAATGTGTTTATTTTTACCACGCTTTGTTACAAGTGTGATAAAATCTGTTTATTTTCACCACGCTTTGTTACAAGTGTGATAAAATGTATAGTATTTTTAATCACGCTATTTGTCCAAACCGTGATCTAAAAAACTACATTTCATTACAGCTTTAGCTTCAAACCGTGATAATATTGTTCATTTAACTACGGTTTGCCACGTAAACCGTAATTGTATAATGTTTTTAAACACGTTTTTTTGTTCAAATCGTGATCTTTTACGTTCTTTAATCACGGTTTGTTGTCCAAACCGTGGTCTTATCTTGTTTATCATCACGCATTATGTGTTTCCATATCAGTTTAGACTTACATTTAATCACAAACATAAACTGTGGTTGAATTTTGAAGACTTTTAATAACGGCTCCATCAACCACGGTTTTAAAACCGTGATTAAATTATAAAGATCACAGTTTTTACCCGTGATCTTTTAAGTTTATTGTGTGGTTGTGTTCCTGCGTCTCTCCAAATAAAACTATATACTTTTGGTTAGTATATCAGAATCCAAAAAAGTGATGGACTTAAATCAAGAAGAAGCAAAAGTTACAGATTTTGAACAAAGGTACTTTAATTCCACAAAGAAGAAGATGCATGCGGTGGCGACGTGGTTATGTGAGAGAGAGAGAGAGAGAGAGAGAGAATGTGAATAGGAAACGTTAATTTGAAATGGGAAAGGATCATTCTCAATAGGGGCGACTCTACCTTATTACCAGCGGTTCAAAAAATACACTGGAAAAAATAAAATTCAGATATAAATTAAATTTTTTTAGTATTGTCAGCGCTAGGTTACTCGTTCGAGGTTAAAATAAATAGTTCTAACCAAATTTGAACCAAATTATTATAGCCCTAACAATTAACAAAACAAAACAAGCCTAGAGCCCAATATATAATACCCATTTAAGGATAGTGGAGTATCACACAGTTAAAAATAGTTACAACTTATGTTGGGAAGGAAAATAAGAAATGCATTTGGCTAAAGGGTGATTGGGAGCCCAATTTTTGCTTTTCCTTTTCTCCTTTTGAAGTTTGTATGTTTGGCAGCTACTCTTCAAAATAGATTTTGCGAGAATGAGTTTTACATTTTGACATTTATAGAGAAAAAGCCAAAAACAGGTCGTGATGTCCTTTTTGCATTCTCCAAAATATGAAGACTCATCATGAAATGTTATAATGTGTTGGAGTCTTTTTGTCAAAAGATATATTGAACATGTATATATCTCTTTTGCCTAGTCAGATTTTTTTTTTTTTTTTTTTTTGCATACTACTTTTCATCATAGACACGCTATGTAATTTTGTCAGCGCTGGATGAAAATCCTGAAGTCGTCCTTGCTTCTCAATCTTTCAGATTCACCCCTTCGATTAATTTTGTGTCGATCTCAGCCACAAAAGAGAAATCATCAACATTTGGGTTTGAATTTTGAACATAATTAATGAAAACCCTTGGATCAATTGGAACTCAACTTTAAAATTCAATCTCAACTCTCCAATATGCCACAGAAGACAGTTGTGAGATAGGCATTTCTTAAAAACCCTTGGATCAATTGGAACTCAACTTTAAAATTCAATCTCAACCCTCCATGGTGTCATGGACAACAGTTGTGAGAAAGACATTTCTCAAAGCCGCGCTTTGTTGTAACACAGACACAGATAATTTTGAAATTAAAGTGAATACTCGGATGACATTTTCTTTTTTCTATTGTGATACCGAGATCCAAACTTAAGCCAAAATTTTTAACCGAAACATCTCTTCTGCTATCGCTAAGGGCATCTTCAACCCACCCTCCATAACTCCATTTTTGCCTCCATTCCTCCATTTTGGAGGAAAACCTCTTCCCAACCTATTCTCCATTTTCTCCTCCATTTTGGAGAATTGTTTTTCACCCTCCAAATATGGAGGATCAAAAAATTATGGAGGATCACCTCCATTTCACTATTCATCCTTCCAAATTCCTCTTATGTCTTTTTTTTTTTTTTTTTTTTGTCCTCACCCTCTAATGATACAACCAATATGTTTGAGAAATGGAGGAATGAAGATTATTGGGTTGGAGCTCTCATGAATAGTGAAATCCTTCAAATTCACTTTTTTAATATAAAATTATATTTTGATCCTACAAAATGGAGGAATGGAGATTTGTGGGTTGAAGATGCCCTAATGACACCGGATGACGTTCCAATTCCGATCGTACACTATACTGCTGTAATACCAATTCATTTTCAAACATTCGCATAATTATCTGACTATTTGGCCCTCTCTATTTACTCGTTAATATTACTATTTGATTAGGCCAACTTACATTAAAAACCCGTATTTCCCTTCCAGTAACTAGCTCTTTAAGAAAAGATGTAAATGATATACTGCTGGTCCGTTATTAACAGGGCCGGCCCTTAAGATTATAGAGGTTTAAAGCGAATTTTGAAAATAGGCGACTAATATTTGTTTTCGAAAAAAGTTCAATATCTACAAAAGGCGAAAGAGTAATTTATTGACCTAATAGAAAAATTATAAATAAAAAAAAAAATATACAAGACTAATAGATTAATCCTATAGAAAAACAAGAAAAAAGGATTGTTTAACCAAAAAGAGTAATGTATTCTGAACCAGGAACCTCTTGGTTTGCAAGAGTCCACCCTTACCACTGAGGCCAGAGCACTACTTTCGATATATCTCGAAAAATATATCTCGAAAAAACAAGTATATATTACATAAATGTCTTCTATTGGTATGGGACCCTAATTTTTGCTTAATTTTTTGGGCCTAAAACGGCCGCACCTCCCGCTTTAGGTGAGGGCAATGCTAGTAATATTTTTCATGTTGAAAAATAAAATACTTCCGTGCATATGTTTTTAAATTATTTTGAACCAATTAAATGCATATGCATACTTCAGTGCATATGTTTTTTAAAAATATGCACGCAAGTCTTCTCTAATCATCAACCTGTTTGTAGGCAAGATTTAGTCATGGCTCTGCAAGAAGTATGCAATTTGCAATTCAGCAAATGATCAAACCTACAAAAACCACACAGGACACTCCTGCGGAAAGAAACAGATTGGAGCCGATGTTTCACCGAAAATGCAAAGAATGAAAAGTGCTTTCAAAAGGACACAAACATCAGAAATTATGTTTAGAAGCACCAAAGAATCACTCCTAGCCTGTGTACAGCAAGAGACACAAAGCATATGACGAAATCTTGAAAATGGCTAGTTGCCAAAAAAGCATTTCTGTGCAGAATGTTTGCAGGCATATAATCACTCATTTCAACCGATTCTTGTAAACAAAACAGAACCAGCTTAAATGAAAATTCAAACGCGAAGCTTAGTAAGACTTCCCACAATGTATCAAGCTGCCAGCACCCAAGAAAAGACCAAAAATGGCAGCACTGCCAAGAGTGGTTTGCCCGATGTACCTGATTTTCAGCAGTCCAGGAACCTGCATTTTCCAAAGTAGAAAAATCACTACATACTTGGATACCGAAGCAAAGAAGCAAAAATTAAATAAACTAAGAACATTTCTCCAGCACATAGTTGAAAACTAAACCAGTAGAATGTCATCAAATGTCGTCGTGTACAGGTAGGCATCTGAAAAGGTTACTCAGACCAGGTTAAATTGGATCAAGCTCCAACCCAAAAACCTAAGGTTTTCAACTCGTAACACTAAGAAACTCAAGAATCAACCTGAATAAAAAAGGACAGGTCCCAACCAAATCTAAAATGCATAAAACCCACAAACTAACTAGGTTTCTGTCTGCTAGCATGGTAGGCTAGACGGAGTTTGAAAAGTTCTTCATGAATCATTGAGGCCTCTCCTTTAGAGATACTGGAGTCACTAAACATAATGGCCACCGAAACGAAATCCTGACAGTATGCATTAAATCTGCCATCCAGATAATATATTAACGCAAGCATGACTAAGTTACCATCTGACAAATAGGAATGGGAAGGATCTTCCAAGGGTCTTAGGCTTGAAACCTCGCAGGTGCTATCAACTCTTTTGGGGCCAATCCATAAAAAGATTTGCTCTGAATTTATTTGGGACCCTAGCTAGTGGACGGTGGAATTGGTCCCCCAAGATCAGTAGAGGTGCGAGTAGGCTTGCCCAGACACTTGATTTATTAAAAAAGCAATGGGTATTTTCCCCTATTTTATGCTTCAGCTTTGGATATGACAAGGGCAAGCGTATGGATGTGTACCGTCCCAGTATTCAAATCACAATTTATTAGTCCTATAACCTTTTTCCAAAGTTTGAAGAAGGAGAAGCTCACTTATGATGGTAAAGAAAAACTTATGACCTCTTATGGCCTGTTTGTTGCCAGGAGAAGGAGGCCGGATAGGAGAGAGGCCGGATATGGTTATCCTGGGTCCACCCATATCCGGTGTTTGTTTTTAAAGCTCCCGGTGTGTGTTTGTTTTTGAAGCTCCCGGACATGTTATCCTGGGCCCAGCCATATCCCCCTACAGCCGGATAAGGCAACACCACCCCTCCCCCTGTCGTTAGCTTATCCGGGACACCAAAAGACGTGTCTACCCTCCCCCTTCACGATCTATTAAAAGATAGAAGAGAAACAACATCTGTTTTGTCGCAGCCGGAATCTGAAAGCACCTATTTTACAGTTGCTGGAGTCTTAAGTCGATGTCTCAGATTGCACGAAATCATAGAGAGACATGGTCTCAAGTGTCGATCTTCCTTTGTGGGGATTTTTTTCGGAGAGATCAGAGGGTTGCAAAGAGGGAGAAGATGGAGGTGGGCAGCATCAAAGAGGAAGAGAGAGAGAGGAACAAAGAGTTAGAAAAGAATCTCCATCTAGCACGTGGATAAGTGGACCTGCCTATTGTATTTCTATTTCCTTTTTGTTGGGAAACTGAGACATACCATATTGGTTATTACAACAATCTATTTTGATATAATTACATAAATGAACCACATTTTTAAGTAAAAAACCAAATAAGCAATTTCAACATTTCCAAAACTTAACAAGGGTAAAATAGGAATCCACCAGATTTATCTAGTATCCCCCCACCTATATCCATCCCAAAACAAACGCCAAATATACTAATCCACCTTCTATAAAACGTGGACCCCACAGTATATAACAATCCCCCCTCATACCTTATCCACCATCTCATCCCCCTAAAACCTTATCTGTCCGACAAACGGGTCATAACATGGCTAGGAGAAATAATTCCTTTTTCACCTAACCAAATTTAATTTCAATTGCATTTATAAAACAAAAGTAAATTAGCAATAATTTATGCTACAGATACACAACAGCTTCAAAGGTTTAAGATGTATCCATTTCTGGATGTTATAATTTGATTCTGCTCTTCAAAAAGAAATGTAAGCTCTAACAACTTCGTTGCCATCCACCAAAACAACTTGAAAAATTTTAAACGTAGGGATACGACGTGCAAAAAGTTTGCACCTTTCTGTATCTCTAAAATAGGGTGTTCTGAGTGCTAACCATCCAACCACTATTCTAGAGTAAGGGTTAAAGGGAGGTTTGATGCTTCTGTCCTTTCAGTCACGGCTGATACTTGTTACCAGAATGCATCCAACATAGAGCAAGAATCGTCAGACCCTCAAAGCAACCTAATCAAAATTGTTTCAGTGGACCCAAATCTTCCCTAGCAATAAAACAATGGTGCTATTTCATTTGACATTAACTGCTAGTCTGCTACTACTAGAAATAAATAGTGTGCTAGGTTTTAATACTCATAGACGCAGTAAACAATATATGTTCCTGTTACAATCACAAACCAATTGCATGGAATCTTCATTAAGCTATGGACAGTTGGACACTCTAGTTTCACGTTCCTTCACTTGAAACTAATTTCAATAAATGTGGATTATGAGGCAACCTGATGAAGGAATGTAGAGTAGGAAATAGATAGCAATACCAGTAGCATGGGGTCTAGATCAATCACAAACACTACAGGAAATTAATGCATCTGTATGCTTTGCTAGCCACGATGGAAGTTTGAAGTCAAAATTAAATAATAAAAAAATCAACACATACCTTACTTTCAAGCAACTATAGCAATATATTCATTGCCTCGTTAGTAATGTGACCCCAAGTACAACATCATGCATTTTTTACGCCAGAGAATTCCTTCCTTCCAAATTTCTGAAGGCAGATAAGTTCTTAAGTGGTTCTAGCCTTCTAGGACAAAGGTTCAACAACTGAGATTCTTATGAACCTTTTCTTTATCCAGTCATTAAATTGGAAGTATCCCAATACCTAGTGGAGATAACCATTTCTTTACATACCATTTAATTTCCAAGACAATAAGAAATTGAACTATTTATGCATGTTATCTCCGCTAGGTGCTAGAGAAATTTCAATTTTCGGTCACACGAAAATGCGTTTGCTTTGAACTTCCAAAAATGTAAAATAGGGGAGAGCGAAAATCCGAGCAAGCAGACCAATCCGGTCCGAACCAAGTTCCCACAAACGGTTCCAAAACACTAAACAGTCAGCATCGGGTTCAATACAGCTTAAAATATCGAATACTCAGTCAGCATCAGATTGAAAATTATAGAACATTACAGAACCCATGTAAACCAATGACCTGACAGATGAAATTACACAAAACAATAGTTACTCCAAGTGGCAAGCATAAGTTCGATAATTAAGATTACAAGGATATCCTAGTTTGAAACTACTTCAAAATTATTGCCTAGGCCTCTCACACGTGATAGTTGATACTCTCATCTACACTCTATTAGATCTGCAATTTTCTTCTCCACCCCTATCTTTCAGATCTATGCTTGAACAGGATATGCCTGGTCCTGGTTCAACAAAAGATCTTCCGACCAACTCGACCAGCAGAACGATGGCAGCATCGCAGTTGAGTTCAACCCGGAAAAGGGACCAGGTGGACAGGCCACCGGTTCAACTGCGGGTCAACCGGAATCGAACCGCAGTTGAACCGTGATGTCATAATTAAATATATTAGTAATTTAGTTAACAATTATGGATATTTACAGAAAATTACTTGAGGTACTTAGATTTTCAAATTGAAATACTTTAATTCAGTGCAACTGAAACGTCTAATACACAATTATTGAAAGGTGTTCTCAATGGGAAAACAAAAAAGAGCAGTATTCATCCCAAGAAGTTAGTCCCACATTGAGAGAGAGGATGAAAAAGTTGAAGTGGTCTTTATCTAAGTTGCACGGAGCGGGAGTGGGTGCGGGGACGGGGACGGGGGCGGGTGCGTGGGAGCGGGGGTATGTAGAAGCTCCCAAGGTTGGGAGCGGCGATGTAATACTTAATGAATGAATAAATAAATAAATAAATATAAATATATATATATATATATATAGGAAGCCCTTCTAATAAGGGTCCCTTATCTAAGTTACCATGCGGACCTCACGTTTCCGAGCCAAATTTTGACGATCCGAACCGTTCAATGTTTTTAAAATGCATTTTTAAGGGCCCCCGCGAAGATTCGTCCAAAAAAAATACCCGGGAGGGCTTGATCCACACAGTTTTTGTTAAAAACGCTATATATAGCGTTTTTAACAAAAACTGTGTGGATCAAGCCCTTCCGGGTATTTTTTTTGGAAGATTTTCCGCGTGGACCTTGAAAAATGCATTTTAAAAATATTGAGCGGTTCGGATCGTCAAAATTTGGTCCGGAAACACAAAAAAAGGGCAGGTCCGCACGGTTTTCTTCAATAAGGGACCCTTATTGGAAGTTAATCCTATATATATATATGTGATAAATTTATATATATTTGTATGTATTGTACATATGTTTTATAGTTGCAAAAGGAGTGTGCATATAAACATTTTATCTATATAAAAATGAGTGAGAAATGACATCCTAATAGAATTTTTTATGCCAGATATATGGACTAAATACGTAGATAAGTAGTAGAATACAAGACGAGAAAGAGAGTCTCCTAAATCTATCTTACTTCATTTTTCTTTTTCTTCTTCCTTGCATATATTTGAAAAGAAAAGTGAGAATTTCGTCCTTAGAATTAGTGTGGAAGCTCCCATTCTATTTAGGAGCGGGTTCCCATCTGGATGGGAGCAAGCTCCCGTCTCGGGAGCGCGGAATCGAGCTCCCGTCTAGGGAGCGCACCCATTTTAGAAGGAACCTGCAACTAAGGTCTTTATAAAGGGAGAAACTTTTAAACCTGCGATGTTGTGGCGCACTTAGTGCCATGTGGTTACTCAGGTAACTAGGTAAGTTCTGTCCGGCTTTTAGATGATCCGGTCCTATTGGAACCGGTGTGGCTCACCGGTTCTTAGACGGATCTGGCAGTTCATCCCGGTTTCTTATACTAGACGGTTCTGGGGTGCCAAACAAATCGGAGTGCTGACCAGTCGATGGGCTAACCTGTCTGACCCGCTGGTCGATCTGGGTTTTAAAACATTGGTTCGAATGAGATAAGTCAACAACGAATGGAGAACTTAAAAACGTAATAGTTCCTGTTTGGGTGACGAGTCCACGTCAAACCCGACCTGGACTGATCGATGCACACTCCTCTGTACGAAACCTAGGTTATCATGTGATATTGGGACAATATAGATGTCTCTGCATCCAAACTTTTGTGTGGGCTTAAAGCTTAGAGTTATGCACAGCCCTAGGCCAACATCCATCCATACATCTATCACCTTGAGCCAACCGTCACACGTTTTAGAATACATGTAATTATTTGTAGATAGGGAAAAAAATGGTCTCCGCTCTCTCCAAATAAAACTATCTACTACCTCAATGTTATGAGAAACAAATTCAATTTAAGATTCCAACTAATTATGAATCACAAGATTCCAGCTAATTATGCATCACAAGATTCCAGCTAATTATGCATCCCGAGTCGTATTATCGCTTTTACCACATCATCATAACTCAAGAAGTGAATGTGATCCTGATGTGTTATAACTCGGGAATTGAATGTGATCCTGAAGCACCAAGTATTCAGAAAGGAGAAGAACTAAACGGCAATGCTAGAAATTAATGCATTTCAATTTGAAATTGAATGCAAATATTAAATGTACCGTTACAAAAGTAAAAATTTCCAAGAGCACGAAGATGATAGCACGGAGGGAGTATATTGTAAGCGCAAGTCAAAACATGGAAATCTTTTCGTTGTAAAAAAATGAAAAAGAATATAGCAGCTGATTAGGACACGGAGTATAATAGAAGGCAAGCTCAAACATGGAATAGAAGGCAAGCTCAGACATGGAAGTCTTTTCGTCATAGAAAAAAAAGGAAATAGAGAATAGCGGCCAAATTAGAAACTCTACGGGTCCCTGAATCTTGAAGTTGAAGAATGGTTAAAAGAGTCTGTACCTTGTACCTAATAGCCTCATAGGTCCCGTACACAGCACCTACACAAGAGTCCATGTATCAGATCCTTGATATATTCATATGTAACAAAGGCATTTGTTCTTGCAAGGTAATCCATCTATGAACATATACATCATAATACAAAAGAGTTGAAAAATTATTTCTTGCACGACAATCGACTCAGGTTAATGTTCTATCACATTGAAGGTCATTGAACTTCATGGCTTCCCTAAGAACTATTTGACAGGGGCACAAAACATATCAAAAAATAACCAAAACCTATTTTTACTATGAGTGCATGCCCCTAGAGATAACTGGCTTCAGACAAAAGATATGCATAGTGAGAACGTATCAGTTCATTATCAAGGTTTTAAAAATGAGCGACAACCATTTTGTAACACCATTACGCATCAGCATGGGTGGTTTCCACCGTCGACACAGAATGACCGTTACCTCCCAACCGTGCAGGAAAAAGAAACATCACTCATCACCACCGTTACACTTACAGCAACTGCAACCGCTATTTAAAACAGTCACTCAAGATAGTTGCTGTAAGTATACGGTTTATAGAAGAGCTATGAAATATAAATTCTGTCATTTCGCACCAAATTATAATGTGACAATCTCAGCACAAAAATGCAATCTTGTATTGATATACACCGTACTGAAGAAAGAGGTACGCAATAAATTTAAAAAAAAAAAAAAAAAAAAAAGAGTTGTGCGGATTTGCCAATCGTAAGTATTTCTCATGTTAATGCCCTTATGTAACAAAGTTCATAAACTTTCTAAGGTGACTTTTCACAAGAAATTGTTTTCGATTAGTAACAAGGCCACCAAATTTCTAGTCGAACATTCAGAAAGAATAACTGATAGACACCAGTCACACCACCGATTGACATCACAGAAGAAGTTATTTGCAACTTGTATCAAGGTCACCGAAATCTAGTCGAACCACTATGATTGGCAACACTGATTGAGTCGTGCCAATTGTATTTTGTCAGCGAAAATTATTAGAAACCTAGAGATCATAACTTCAAACTAACAAAAAAGGAACAAATCAAACAGAGGAAGAGCTAGGGTTTTGGAGAAAGTTGACGAGGGAGTCAAAAAAATTACCGACAGCGCCTCCAACAGCACCACCGACTGCTACGCCTGCGGTCACTCGAGCCAGACAACCATCCCTTGCCATTTTTACTCTCTCTCTCCAAACTCTCTCTATCTATATCTATCTATCTGTAGTCTGAACACACTCTCCTTGTACATATGTATGAATAATTGGCCGACAATTATATAGGTAGATAGACGAGGAAGAAGGTTTTAGGGATAATTCTTGAACCGAAAGAAAGACTCACCGCTGGCGACCTTTCGAACCGGATTGTGAACCGGAATTTTTGCACTACTAGTACCTTTTTTTTTTTTGAACTGGCACTACTAGTACCTTTGTTCATTCCAAAATAGTAGTTCATTTTAATGGAAATATTTGTCATTGTTACGAATTCTTAGTCGGATCTAGAGAGCCATTTTTTTTTTTTTTTTTTTGATAACCGAGGAACAGCCCTACAATAGGCCACTAATTGGACCCACTGCACGACCCAAACCTCGGAGGGAGCTGGCGCAACCCACACTAGTCACGGCCCCCCGCTTAGCACAGGTACTCATCCTGTGGGGAATCGAACACCTGACCAAAGGGACTACCCCTAAAGTCAGGCACTCGCCCTAACCACTGGGGCAACCCCTGGGTGTGTAGAGAGCCATTTTGTTAACCATCACTTTTGTTCATCCTCGTGAGAGTTGCTTACTATGTATTTCACTACTATAATCAAAATCGTTCATTTTGTTTAAATTCCTTTGTTAGGTGACTAAGCAAAAATCCAGCTTAATCGGATATTTGTAAGCGTTTGGCCTTCGAGTTCAAACTTCTAGATGAAACAATTATTGATATTTGATTGAGCTGAATTTTATCGTGTCGCCTAACAAAAGAATTTTGAACAACATAAATGGTTTTGATCAGCAATGAGACACAGTGAGTATAACCTCACCGAAGATGAACAAAACGAAAGTGAACAAAATTGCACTCTTGGATCCATGGGTACAAAACTTTGCCTAGATGCAAATAGTGAGTAATAAATTTTGCAAGGTGAGATTTGGAATCACCCACTCGCGCACATCTGGTCGTTCAAAAATGCAACGGACGACCCGGATCAAAACACACTTTTCCTTTTATTTTTTGAACGGCCGGATATCCGCGAGCAGGCACCACGTGATACCCGGTCGACATTCAAATTTTTTCCCTAAATGGCACTGGAACTCATAAGCCCCACTGCCCACAGTTCCAATTAGACAGTACTAGGTGTATATAAACTTTCATATATATAATAACAAATCAGTTGGTTTGAGACCATTTCGGGTTTCAAACAAATGATTGGAATCGGTCATGTTTTTCAAAATAATGTCTATAAGAACCCATAAAAAATCAGTTCAATCCAATATCAGTAAATACTCCATTGGTTTATCTATTTTTTATTTTGAAGCAAAAACTGGATAAACAGATGAAACATTTACCGATATCCGATTGAGTTGATTTTTTCACAAGGGATAAGTAAACATTATGGTAAACAAAAATGATAAGTGTATAACAACTAACTCCAACAAGTCTGAAGTGTGTGTGGAATCCACGCACCATGTGAGTGTGTTGGAGACTTTTGTCTATGAACTATCAATTTTGTTCGTTCGTTCGCCCTTAATGCATCTGATTGCAATTTTTTTTTTCCCGAACGATAGGAGAATACAAGTATGAATTACATCAAACTAGAAACAAAGTCCACAATTACAATATGCTCAATCCAACTAAAGCCCAGGGAAGAAACAAAGTCCACAGTATCTATAAGCCCAGCCCAACTAATAGCCCCATTAAAAGAAAAAATAACCCAACAAATACAAGAGAAATATACACATACAAAAGTAGAAAGATTCGAACTCCTACATCAACCGCGCACCACAAAAAGGTGGGAGTCATTACATTAGGCTCCAGTTCATGCTACATATTGACAATTTTCCTTTCTATAAAGAGGTTAATTTCTCTGATTGAAGAAGTTACCCCACAATTCAACTGATTAATGGATTCTCTTCGACAGGAGCAAAAATGAATCCCCCATACAAAACATAATATAGGAACAACTAAATTCATTTCCTTTAAAATTCAAAAATCCTAACACAGCCTCAGCAAGCGGATGACTTACAGAGACAGAAAAAATTTAGAGGGAGAAAATGTCAATACAATTGAAGATGCATTTGCTTAAGAAATTTACATGGCAGCTGCTTTAAACAGTAGCCAGGAGAAACCTACTAACAATTTACATTTCTCACCCTCAATTTCACAACACAAGGACGTTTCGGGAAAAAATGAAAAAGCAAAATCCGGACACAGATATCAAACGAAAGAAAGAGAAAACACAACCAAACCCCTCTACTCTCTCATTTTATATCAAACCATGCTTCTGTCAACCCTCAATATGATGAACGCCAACTTACTTGACTGATACGACCTTCCCAGCAGAAGCAGCGCAAATAGGGACTCGAAGGAGGAGGGAAAAAAAAATACTGTTTGTGTCTACATATGAACATGTTCTCATGTCAATTTGTGATCTCACTTGCAACGCCAACACTTGACTTGTCAACCATGCGAGCGTTGTACTGTTCATATACTCTTGCCCGGTTCTCTGCCCACCATTGTTCTGCTTGTTTCTCACTGAATCGCTTCCGACTGCATTTCATATGTTCATAGATGATGTTCAATTATTTGTAACCTATCGAATCTTCTTTACACAAAAATCCAAAACAAAATAACAATATTGTCCTTTTTCTACTTGGAAACTGGGTGCCCCGTGGTGTAGCTTCAATAAGCAAGGCAAAAAAAAAATAAACAGCAACATTATGCTGCTGCTGAATGATGATTTCTTGAACTCAGAACAAAAATAAATAAAAGGAAATTTGACAAAATTTCTGTAAGAGGATTTCATTGATGGAAATGGTGGAACTCGGAACGCCTTTCTTCCTCTTCCTGCAAAACTTACTTCAAAAAGTCTAAGGAATTGTTTTCCCATCAAGAAAATCCACCCAGAGAAGTTCAAATTTCCATCTTACGAACAGTGCTATTAGGTTTCCAATATATTTAAGTCCAATATAAAAATATCTAGTTTAGATGATATATTCTTCCTAGTATGAAATAAAACATGGGTGTAGCAGTCATTTGACCTTGCACAAATGGTATACCATATTAAGAGGTTTGCTTCTGTTGGCTAACTGCTGATTGAAGTGCAGTTTAGCAAGCATTTTTACGTCCAACAATCCAAAATAGCCAAGAAAAGTTTGATTTCAAATGAAATTGGACCAAAAAGATGCAAGTATACCTGAAGCGAACTCGCTTAAGGTCCTTGGCTCCACCAGGCAAGGAGGTAAGAGTGATATAAACACCAGGCTCATCTTGCTCAACCCATTCATTATCATTACGAGAATCACTTTCTTTCATTCTGCTTCCATTTCTGTTTGTCGTTTCCGACATCTCCTTCAGCTATTTTTTGCACACACAACAAATAAAACAAATGAGTTGCCTCCCCAATTATTTAGAAATCATCTAAGATGCATAATAATCTAATTACCTAATACATAAAGAATTGCAATGGAAGCCTACATATGGCTAGTTATGCCAGGCAGCAAGTAAATACATCTGGAGTCTAAGATGGGCATATTTTGTCACTGACGAAGATATTAAACACCAACAATACAAAGGCTGTCTAAGAAAATGAAAGACACATTTTCTCCATCAACCAGGACCGTCACTAAAGATGCAGACCCTTGACCTTCAGTGAGGTCTTTGATGCCCTCCTCATACCACCAAAGTTTGTCATCCCCTTACACTAACACTCAGGGAACTTCAAATTGTATCCAACAGCCTTTTGCACAACAGGACCTACAAATCATCATCTGTTGAGTACGTACATATCCTTGGCAACCCCTCTCTATTTTGGGTCCAACAAGAGAGGGATATTCATATTAAGAGACAGTGACAAGATTACAGAAAATACAAACAACTTTTAACACATTTTTTATTATATTTATTTTCACACGAAAGGGCTTCAAAAAATTAACAAAATAAATTAATTAAAATACAAGGAAAAAGGGAAAATAAGTCCAAAGATCTACAAAACCGACAAATCTACAAAACCGACAAATATACAAAACAAATTTATTTGATGCTGTTAGAATAAGCAAATTTGAACACTAATGATCAGAACTCTTATAATGCAATGGGACAATGGATCGTATAGCATAGAAAGGAACCCTTCTTAATGCATCACTGAAGCTAAGTAGGTACCAAACAAAGACAATGGCAGATTTTAGTGGCTCATTCTTTTTTGTATTAATGTAAGGGGCTCATCTGGAGTTTTGCAATAGTCTAATGCATTAAGATAGAGATTCACCACAAACAGACATAGTAAATCCTCATCTTACTTGGGCTGTAAGTGACTTGATCACTTCCTTCGCTGCTTTACATTTTGCTGTTTCTTCCCCTGCAATTGTTATTGCCTCCTTCAGCTGTTTACTAATTCTTTCCAGTTCTAGTTCTTGCAGCTGTGCTTTACGAGTAAGATTTTCCACCTGATGTAAGAATTGATCAGACATAATGCACAAGCACCAAAGGCCCAAGAACAAAAAATTAGTAACTTTTTCTGTCTACATAGTAATTACACTTCCTGTACATCATAAGAAGCATGAAACCAACTTTTAGCAAATGCAACTCTCATCTTATAACATTGAAAGGTGCCTCCATCTTCTCAATCCTATACCTGATATCCTTGGCCACAAGACAGTAAATAATGATTCTTTGATAATCTTCGAGATAACCCGAAATCTAAGAATTTATAGGTAGCAAACTACATAAAGTATAACGGGAGAATATGTGTGCCCCCCGAAAGAAACAAAGGAGAGGAAAAAAGAACAAATAAGCTTCAAAAATTGGGTATCAAATTTAAAACTTCACAAGCTTCTCTATGTACTAGCTAGGTTTACGAAAATGAATCAACAGTGGTCTGCGGAACTTGAAACATAAGAGATTCAGAAATTTTGACTTTGGCTTTAAAACTTGATTGACCAGTTTATATACAACACTAAGGTTTATTCACCAGTAATCACCATAGATATTCACCAGAATATGTATATTGCCCATGGGAATAGACAGACAAAAGTGTGGCCGCCAATACCCTAACTATACCACGAGTCAGTCCCAAGAAAAACAAAAGGGGCAGTTCAATTCATTGATGAATATTGTTTGGGTGTAGTTTTCCCACCTATGTCTACCCATGATAACCAACCATTCCAATTATTTCATTGTACTTTAGATTTAAAGGAGCATGGTCACAAAATTGGACTAGCAGATACCTGACAAGTAACATAATACTCATACCTGTGCTCTTAATCTGATAACTTCTTGGCCTAGGCTATCACTCGTTCTCTTATTATCCTCCACAACGATTTTCGGAGTAGTGAGTCCACCTAGAGTACGGGTTGGTGTCATGGAACAAGGTGGGCTCGTGCGCCTGGATATTGGAGATGTTGTTCTAGAAACAATTCTAGATCCAGGTACAGAGGCTGAGAAGAACTTTTTCGATGACCCAAATACAGGATTAAAAGATTTAGAGATGTTAAGAGCTCCCCATTGGGAACTTCCATTTGGAATAGGTGAAACCCGACTGCTATTTAATTCTGGGCCCAAAAGCTCAAGCTGTTAGGAAATGGGCCCAACAATGTATATCAAGCAAGCTATCTAACAATACTTTCTTCAAAGGAAAAAAACTTACAGTGCGCTGCCCTGAAACAATTCTGGACACGTGACTTAATTTGAGATGCTTCTCCTCTTTTCCCGAGAACCATATTAATACAGATTCATCCTGAATGCAGTAACACCACCAGTTACTAATACTTAAGACTTCCGGAATAGAAATCTCCACTTTCAGTTGTGTGATAATGAGGGAGATGCTACTTGAAACTCATAACACAAAACTACATTGGAAGATGATTCAATATGAAGATAGTCGAAACAAATATACGTGTAAACTACCAGTTCTTAATCCTGATAGACTTCTTGCAGACAGATCTCCACTTTCAGTTTTGTGAAATCAAAGGAAGGAGATGGTACATTTTTTTTTTTTTTGGGAACAGCGAGGGAGATGCTACTTGACAACAACAGAACTAATACTGGCAGATGATCAAGCATAATGATATGTTTGAAACAAATACACAAGCAAGAATAGACATGTATAAGAAGGAAACAAGAACATGAATTGGTACACAATAAAGTGACTATGGAAGTACACAACACAGTGGATGATGCTTTTAAGCATCCAATATCCTAACAAACTCACAACCAAGCATACAACAAGACAAGTATAAGAGGACACAATATAAGATACATACACAATAAAGTGACAATGGAAGTACACAACGCGATGAATATGTGTCAAGCATCCAATTTTCTAACAAGCCAGTTGTTTACAAGCGAACATTCAAAAAGATACGTGTGAGACGACAAAAATATAAGAATACATATACCATAATGTCACAATGGATGTACAAAGTGTGATGATGATTTTTCAAGCATCCAATTATCTAAAAAGCTGGTTGTTTGCTATGGACAAATGTAGGTTTCACCACATTGTGTTAAGCCAGTTATCAACAGCCTAGTTGTATAATTAAGCTAAAAACAGTGTAAAAATAGTTGGACTAAAGAACAGAAGGTTAAGGAATGACTTGTTTTTATATTTTCTGGGACAGAATATGCTTGTCAACCAGAAAGAAACGTAGTGTAGCTACCAAAACAGCTACCGAAGTTGGTTATTTGTAAACACTAACCAGCATGAAGATTTGTTCCCTCTTAGTCAATTGAATAGTAATATCACCAATATCAACCAGTATAACACTGGTGTCTAGTAACATACAGACCAACTAGTGAACTTAGCTTCCACATACCATTAGTGATAGTTAGACACATCACATGGCGTTTTCATCTACGTTCTGGATATCTTCATAAGGAAGATTTCAAACAAATGGAACTATGCAAAATTGCAAACAAGACTCTGTAGATAATTATATAGGAGGGAATCAATCATGAATGTTGTCGTGGGTTGTTGTCATGGATCAGATGGGTTCGTAAAATCACAAACCTTAACAGGTAAAATGATGGCCGTGGCTCATTAACATACAATACAAGCTACTGAAAATTTCACAGGTCGCCTCATGTTTATGACTAAAGTACTGCACATATTATAGCAATATTCAACATAGCTTTAATTCTTTGGAAAGATTAACAAAACTTGCAATATGTATATAACAAGTCGTTGAGACTCTATAATAGGAATATTAGCATACATAAGAAACTATATGAACTCCAGACTCAAGGACATCAAAAGACTCCACATCCTCATAACCTGAAAAAATGGCAACAGTCGTGAGGAAACAGCAGCAGCAAACTTAAGTTTTCTAGATATTCTTGTTGTTGGCCATGGTGGTACTGTCATATAAAGGATACAACTAGAAAATGGAACATGGATATCCATAAAAATAAAAAATAAAAAAAATAAAAAACTTACATTAGCAAGCCGGAAGGGACAAAACTTCGGTTTTCCTCTTCTTCCATACTTGAGCAAATATGCACCTTTCTTAAGAGCATTAATGGCCTGTTGTAAAGATCATCCAAAAGTCTAGATTAACCACAATCACCATATTTGCCAATAGCAGGGTAATGCTGGTAAAAACTCCAAAATGTCCAAATATTCAGAGTATTAAGACAGATGTAGAGTCATAGAAATTTATAAGTACGAGGAATTTCAAATTATATTCTAGAGCCCACATGGTTAGTAATTCGGGTGGAATAAAAGCGTAGGGGCATTAAAATCAGACTTAATATTTCCCTACAGAATATGGTATAATTAAACCCCTTTGGAAGTCTCTATCTGGCACTTATCTCCCTTTTTGATGCATGAGGAGTCACAAACTTAATGCATCCATCATGGGTAGCTGTAGCAGACTTCCACAAACAAACAACTAAAATAAAATATTAAAAAATATTCTAGAGTAAGGGTTAAAGGGAGGTTTGATGCTTCTGTCCTGTCAGTCATGGCTGATACTTGTTACCAGAATGCATCCAACATAGAGCAAGAATCGTCAGACCCTCAAAGCAACCTAATCAAAATTGTTTCAGTGGACCCAAATCTTCCCTAGCAATAAAACAATGGTGCTATTTCATTTGACATTAACTGCTAGTCTGCTACTACTAGAAATAAATAGTGTGCTAGGTTTTAATACTCATAGACGCAGTAAACAATATATGTTCCTGTTACAATCACAAACCAATTGCATGGAATCTTCATTAAGCTATGGACAGTTGGACACTCTAGTTTCACGTTCCTTCACTTGAAACTAATTTCAATAAATGTGGATTATGAGGCAACCTGATGAAGGAATGTAGAGTAGGAAATAGATAGCAATACTAGTAGCATGGGGTCTAGATCAATCACAAACACTACAGGAAATTAATGCATCTGTATGCTTTGCTAGCCACGATGGAAGTTTGAAATCAAAATTAAATAATAAAAAAATCAACACATACCTTACTTTCAAGCAACTATAGCAATATATTCATTGCCTCGTTGGTAATGTGACCCCAAGTACAACATCATGCATTTTTTACGCCACAGAATTCCTTCCTTCCAAATTTATGAAGGCAGAGATAAGTTCTTAAGTGGTTCTAGCCTTCTAGGACAAAGGTTCAACAACTGAGATTCTTATGAACCTTTTCTTTATCCAGTCATTAAATTGGAAGTATCCCAATACCTAGTGGAGATAACCATTTCTTTACATACCATTTAATTTCCAAGACAATAAGAAATTGAACTATTTATGCATGTTATCTCCGCTAGGTGCTAGAGAAATTTCAATTTTCGGTCACACGAAAATGCGTTTGCTTTGAACTTCCAAAAATGTAAAATAGGGGAGAGCGAAAATCCGAGCAAGCAGACTAATCCGGTCCGAACCAAGTTCCCACAAACGGTTCCAAAACACTAAACAGTCAGCATCGGGTTCAATACAGCTTAAAATATCGGATACTCAGTCAGCATCAGATTGAAAATTATAGAACATTACAGAACCCATGTAAACCGATGACCTGACAGATGAAATTACACAAAACAATAGTTACTCCAAGTGGCAAGCATAAGTTCGATACTTAAGATTACAAGGATATCCTAGTTTGAAACAACTTCAAAATTATTGCCTAGGCCTCACACGTGATAGTTGATACTCTCATCTACACTCTCTTAGATCTGCAATTTTCTTCTCCACTCCTATCTTTCAGATCTATGCTTGAACAGGATATGCCTGGTCCTAGTTCAACAAAAGATCTTCCGACCAACTCGACCAGCAGAACGATGGCAGCATCGCAGTCGAGTTCAACCCGGAAAAGGGACCAGGTGGACAGGCCACCGGTTCAACTGCGGGTCAACCGGAATCGAACCGCAGTTGAACCGTGATGTCATAATTAAATATATTAGTAATTTAGTAAACAATTATGGATATTTACAGAAAATTACTTGAGGTACTTAGATTTTCAAATTGAAATACTTTAATTCAGTGCAACTGAAACGTCTAATACACAATTATTGAAAGGTGTTCTCAATGGGAAAACAAAAAAGAGCAGTATTCATCCCAAGAAGTTGGTCCCACATTGAGAGAGAGGATGAAAAAGTTGAAGTAAGTGGTCTTTATCTAAGTTGCACGGAGCGGGAGCGGGTTCGGGGACGGGGGCGGGAGCGTGGGAGCGGGGGTATGTAGAAGCTCCCAAGGTTGGGAGCGGCGATGTAATACTTAATGAATGAATAAATAAATAAATAAATAAATAAATATAAATATAAATATAAATATAAATATAAATATAAATATAAATATAAATATATATATATATATATATATATATATACATATAATGTGAGCTTCTTATCCACTCCTCCCGGATTTAAGAAAAAAGTGATTTTTTTGTGTTGCAAATTTTTTTGAAAATCCGAGCCGTCCAATGTTTCGAAAATGCTTGGATCAAGCACTTCACGCGGAAAATTTTTTTGAAGATTTTCCAAGCATTTTTCCTAGAAAACACCTTCAAAAACACATTGGACGGCTCGGATCGTCAAAACAAAGCTCGGATCAATGAGGTCCGGAGGTCCGGATCCCGGACTAGAAGTGGATACTATATATATATATATATATATATAGGATAACGATCACCTAAGGGATCCCTTATATATATGATAAATTTATATATATTTGTATGTATTGTACATATGTTTTATAGTTGCAAAAGGAGTGTGCATATAAACATTTTATCTATATAAAAATGAGTGAGAAATGACATCCTAATAGAATTTTTTATGCCAGATATATGGACTAAATACGTAGATAAGTAGTAGAATACAAGACGAGAAAGAGAGTCTCCTAAATCTATCTTACTTCTTTTTTCTTTTTCTTCTTCCTTGCATATATTTGAAAAGAAAAGTAAGAATTCCGTCCTTAAAATTAGTGTGGAAGCTCCCATTCTATTTAGGAGCGGGTTCCCATCTGGATGGGAGCAAGCTCTCGTCTCGGGAGTGCGGAATCGAGCTCCCGTCTAGGGAGCGCACCCATTTTAGAAGGAACCTGCAACTAAGGTCTTTATAAAGGGAGAAACTTTTAAACTCAAGATGTCTTTGGGCGCACTTAGTGCCTTGCGGTTACTAAGGTAACTAGGTAAGTTCTGTCCGGCTTTTAGATGATCCGGTCCTATTGGAACCGGTGTGGCTCACCGGTTCTTAGACGGATCTGGCAGTTCATCCCGGTTTCTTATACTAGACGGTTTTGGGGTGCCAAACAAACCGGAGTGCTGACCAGTCGATGGGCTAACTGGTCTGACCGACTGGTCGATCTGGGTTTTAAAACATTGGTTCGAACGAGATAAGTCAACAACGAATGGAGAACTTAAAAACGTAATAGTTCCTGTTTGGGTGACGAGCCCACGTCAAACCCGACCTGGACTGATCGATGCACACTCCTCTGTACGAAACCTAGGTCATCATGTGATATTTGGACAATATAGATGTCTCGGCATCCAAACTTTTGTGTGGGCTTAAAGCTTAGAGTTATGCACAGCCCTAGGCCAACATCCATCCATACATCTATCACCTTGAGCCAACCGTCACACGTTTTAGATTACATGTAATTATTTGTAGATAGGGAAAAAAAATGGTCTCCGCTCTCTCCAAATATAACTATCTACTACCTCAATGTTATGAGAAACAAATTCAATTTAAGATTCCAACTAATTATGAATCACAAGATTCCAGCTAATTATGCATCCCGAGTCGTATTATCGCTTTTACCACATCATCATAACTCAAGAAGTGAATGTGATCCTGATGTGTTATAACTCGGGAATTGAATGTGATCCTGAAGCACCAAGTATTCAGAAAGGAGAAGAACTAAACGGCAATGCTAGAAATTAATGCATTTCAATTTGAAATTGAATGCAAATATTAAATGTACCGTTACAAAAGTAAAAATTTCCAAGAGCACGATGATGATAGCACGGAGGGAGTATATTGTAAGCGCAAGTCAAAACATGGAAATCTTTTCGTCGTAAAAAAATGAAAAAGAATATAGCAGCTGATTAGGACACGGAGTATAATAGAAGGCAAGCTCAAACATGGAATAGTAGGCAAGCTCAAACATGGAAGCAATGTTTTAAAACCCGGACCGGTGAAAAAAAAGGGATGGGTGGATTTTTTCACGAACCGAACGATCGAACCGCTATCGAACCGTGATGTCATAATTATAATAAAATATTATATAAATATTACAATAATAACAAAAATTAGAATATATAAACGTATAAGTATAAAAAAATTGTAATATACATAGACTGTCATTATTTGAAGTGAAAGAGGATGAAATATCATCCCTTCCCAAAAAAAAACAAAGGAAGATGGGATTTTGCACTCGTAACAAGTTTGTCCCACATCGGTGGCCAAACAAATGAGAAGTATTCCTTGCATATATAAATGCACAATACCACAATATCCCAAAAAATTGCCTTTGGATCATCCCACGTGTCTCCCAGAGAGTGGCTTTTGAGCCACATGCGAGAGCTAAAGGAAAAGTTAAGTTCAAATTTTTAGTCACGTTCAGCCACCCGTGAACGGTTCTTACGGTTTGACGGTTCAACCGCTTTGTTTGACCGGTTTTCAATAATTAAGCCGGTTTTCAAAACATAGCGGTTTTTAGGTTCGTCATATGGACCGGGGTGACGAGTAACTCCCCACGGGGAAAACATTGCATGGAAGTCTTTTTCTTTTTTTTTTTGCCATAGTTTAGGAGAGATGTTAGCGGGGTTAGCAGTATTGTCGACCCCCCAATGGCTATCCATAGCCCCAACTCCAACGCCCCCAATGGGGCTGATCCTGGTCTCCCACGTGGGAGAGCCGAGATACCAATTGAGCTACAACTCATTGGTATGGAAGTCTTTTCATCATAGAAAAAAAGGAAATAGAGAATAGCGGCCAAATTAGAAACTCTACGGGTCCCCGAATCTTGAAGTTGAAGAATGGTTAAAAGAGTCTCATACCTTGTACCTAATAGCCTCATAGGTCCCGTACACAGCACCTACACAAGAGTCCATGTATCAGATCCTTGATATATTCATATGTAACAAAGGCCAAATTCTTGCAAGGTAATCCATCTATGAACATATACATCATAATACAAAAGAGTTGAAAAATTATTTCTTGCACGACAATCGACTCAGGTTAATGTTCTATCGCATTGAAGGTCATTGAACTTCATGGCTTCCCTAAGAACTATTTGACAGGGGCACGAAACATATCAAAAAGTAACCAAAACCTATTTTTACCATGAGTGCATGCCCCTAGAAATAATCAAGCTTAAGACAAAAGATATGCATAGTGAGAACATATCGGTTCATTATCAAGGTTTTAAAAATGAGCGACAACCATTTTGTAACACCATTACGCATCAGCATGGTGGTTTCCACCGTCGACACAGAATGACCGTTACCTCCCAACCGTGCAGGAAAAAGAAACATCACTCATCACCACCGTTACACTTACAGCAACTGCAACCGCTATTTAAAACAGTCACTCAAGATAGTTGCTGTAAGTATACGGTTTATAGAAGAGCTATGAAATATAAATTCTGTCATTTCGCACCAAATTATAATGTGACAATCTCAGCACAAAAATGCAATCTTGTATTGATATACACCGTACTGAAGAAAGAGGTACGCAATAAATTTAAAAAAAAAAAAAAAAAAAAAGAGTTGTGCGGATTTGCCAATCGTAAGTATTTCTCATGTTAATGCCCTTATGTAACAAAGTTCATAAACTTTCTAAGGTGACTTTTCACAAGAAATTGTTTTCGATTAGTAACAAGGCCACCAAATTTCTAGTCGAACATTCAGAAAGAATAACTGATAGACACCAGTCACACCACCGATTGACATCACAGAAGAAGTTATTTGCAACTTGTATCAAGGTCACCGAAATCTAGTCGAACCACTATGATTGGCAACACTGATTGAGTCGTGCCAATTGTATTTTGTCAGCGAAAATTATTAGAAACCTAGAGATCATAACTTCAAACTAACAAAAAAGGAACAAATCAAACAGAGGAAGAGCTAGGGTTTTGGAGAAAGTTGACGAGGGAGTCAAAAATTTTACCGACAGCGCTTCCAACAGCACTACCGACTGCTACGCCTGCGGTCAATCGAGCCAGACAACCATCCCTTGCCATTTTTACTCTCTCTCTCTCTCTCTCTCTCTCCAAACTCTCTCTATCTATATCTATCTATCTGTAGTCTGAGCACACTCGGCCTTGTACATATATATATGAATAATTGGCTGCCAAAAAAAAAAAAAAAACTTGTGTTTGATTGAGAGTTTTGAGAATAAATTATTTTTTGAGAAATTTTTTGAGATAGTGTTTGGATGAGTTTTTGGAAAAAGTAATAATTAGAGAGATGTGTAATGATTGGAGAGAGATAGAGAGAAAAATGAAAATAATGATTGGATGAAAGGATATGAGTAGAGAGAGAAATATGATTAATGATTGGAGAGATGAGAGATGGGGAAGGAATCTTTTTAGAAATTTTTTTGGAAATGTGAAGTGAACAATTGATAATTGCAAGGGCCCGCTAACATACAGCTAGGCAAGGGTTGAGGAGTGATTGATCGAAGTAACCCCTTTTTCAAAACTATTTAGGGATCTACCACACTTTTCAAACTATTTTTAAAAATAGTCTTTCGCGCATTTCTGACATGCGATATGAACGTTACATGCCATCTCCATTCCACATCAGCGTCCACATCAGCGTATACGGGTGCCGTATATACCACAATGGCGTGTATTCAGAGTGCGCAATAACGTTAAGTATAACGCATATCTAAAATGAAAAATCAAATTTGATCACGTACTTGTTGAGTGCGCAATAACTTTAACTATAACGCATATCAGAAATGCAAAATCTAATTGGATTGCACGCCTTACTTTAATCATATGGTCATACCCCACACGTTTTTTAACCATAGCACAAATTTCTTTGGTTTAGTACAATTTTGTGTAGTGGATAATTTTCGTTTAAGCACGGAAACAAGCATAAATTGCGTAATAATGATCTTCAAGTCCAGAGCAACTAATGACGATGAAAAATTTCCCAACATAACATCAAATTTGCAACACAATTTTGGAGCAAACATACAAGCATAATACCGCTCTAATACGCAATAACAATAGTACAACAAAACCACGCCAGGATGCGGAAACATCTTAAACTGCCGCTTAATCGAGGATTGATTTTTGAATCACGGATTGAACGTTGTTCAACGTGATATTCAAATAACCAGAATTCCGTGTAGGGCGGAAGAGAACAATCTCCCGCAGTATGAAACAACTACCGACGTCATATATTCCTGAAAATATCCCTTCTTCGCATGCCTTGTAATGGAGGGTGGCCCAAAAAGATCCTGTGGGATCCTGTTCATTTAAAATATAAAAAAAAATGGCTAATCATATCGGCGAAGTGGGTCACAACTTTATTAAATATAATTTTGTAACATTCATTTACCTTCAACTCCAATAATCGAGATCCTAATTCATTTCGCACACATGATTTCACCAATGCGACAACCTAAAAAAAATAGTATAAGTTGCACCATAAAGACGTCAAAATAACAAATGTGTATACGATAACTCACCAGTTTCACCGGTGACAAATTTGGTAGATTTGTCACTGTAGCCAAATCTGTGTATTCTGGAAGTTCTAGGTACCCTTCGCGCACAACAGATAACCACGCAGAATTTTTGAGGAAATCATTGTCCTCACTTGCCACATTAAGGGCTCTATGAATCACTTGTTATGTGTTTAAACCCTCGCCTTCATATATCCCAGCCTCTTTCCGTTCCAATGCCATTTGAACCAAACCAGCTGGCCCTGGAATTATATGTGCAAGAGGACGATGACGTGCTGCGGGTGGAGAACTACTTTCTCCAACATCAATCCGCGGTCGTTTCGGATCGCCTTTGTCCATTGTTGTCTTTTATGTTTTCTAACCTTACAATGACATAAAGTTCGTTTAATTTATATTGTTCAACTTGACGAGCAAAATTTTTTTTATAACTACCACGCATCTTACAATGACATAAAGTTCGTTTAATTTATATTGTCCATTGTTGTCATTTTTTTCGAGTTTCGGTACGAAAACTGTCAAACGACTTCCGATTGGCACGCGGGTCGGTCCGTCAGGTCCGCTCCGCCGAGAGTGAACTAACGGAACAGGCCTCGAGTCAATCGAAGCTCGTTTGGTCGTTCTTGTACTTAAAACGCCAAGTTCAAGCCTTAAGTTCATTTTTTTCGAGTTTCGGTACGAAAACGGTCAAACGACCTCCGATTGGCACGCGGGCCGGTCCGTCAGGTCCGCGTAGTGAACTAACGGAATAGGCCTCGAGTCAATCGGAGCTTGTTTGGTCGTTCTTGTACATAAAATGGCAAGTTCATGCCTTAAGTTCATTTTTTTCGAGTTTCGGTACGAAAATTGTCAAACGACTTCCGATTGGCACGCGGGCCAGTCCGTCAGGTCCGCGCCGCCGAGAGTGAACTAACGGAACAGGCCTCGAGTCAATCGGAGCTCGTTTGGTCGTTCTTGTACATAAAATGGCAAGTTCATGCCTTAAGTTCATTTTTTTCGAGTTTCGGTACGAAAACTATCAAACGACCTCTGATTGGCACGCGGGCCGGTCCGTCAGGTCCGTGTCGCCGAGAGTGAACTAACGGAAGAAGCCTCGAGTCAATCCGAGCTCGTTTGGTCGTTCTTGTACTTAAAACGCCAAATTCAAGCCTTAAGTTCATTTTTTTCGAGTTTCGGTACGAAAACGGGCAAATTTTCCTTCAAAAACCATATATGTAAACCAATACCTAATAGTAGGTAAAATGTCCTACTGGAGTATTAAACTTGAAGTCAAATACAAACGAACATATAACATAATAATGTACATCATTAAACTTGAAGTCAAATACAAACGACCATATAACATAATAATGTACTACATCACAAAAGCCAAGATTCATTACCCAGCTACAAAATACCCATCAACAATCATATAAACCATACATAATTCACTAAAACATAAAAACCATACATAACATTCCATTACCTAACATACTAAAACATGTCATAGTACAGCTACATTCTACTTTCCTCCAATGTGCCCCCCGCAGCTTGGACGACCACAGTCTGGCGGGTGCGTATCACGCTGACCCTTACGCAATGCAATCGGCGGAGTTGGTTGCAATGCTTCACTGCCCACCTGTGTGACTACCCCATCTCCCTGGGCCTCAACCTCTACGGCCTCCTCAGAATCACTTGTTGTGTGTTTGGAAGAATGGTGGGGAAAGAAGTGAAAATCACAGCAACGGAATCGCAGAAACGGAGGCGAGGGTTTAAACACACAACAAGTGATTCATAGAGCCCTTAATGTGGCAAGTGAGGACAATGATTTCCTCAAAAATTCTGCGTGGTTATCTGTTGTGCGCGAAGGGTACCTAGAACTTCCAGAATACACAGATTTGGCTACAGTGACAAATCTACCAAATTTGTCACGGGTGAAATTGGTGAGTTATCGTATACACATTTGTTATTTTGACGTCTTTATGGTGCAACTTATACTATTTTTTTTTTTTAGGTTGTCGCATTGGTGAAATCATGTGTGCGAAATGAATTAGGATCTCGATTATTGGAGTTGAAGGTAAATGAATGTTACAAAATTATATTTAATAAAGTTGTGACCCACTTCGCCGATATGATTAGCCATTTTTTTTTATATTTTAAATGAACAGGATCCCACAGGATCTTTTTGGGCCACCCTCCATTACAAGGCATGCGAAGAAGGTATATTTCCAGGAATATATGACGTCGGTAGTTGTTTCATACTACGGGAGATTGTTCTCTTCCGCCCTACACGGAAGTCTGGTTATTTGAATATCACGCTGAACAACGTTCAATCCGTGATTCAAAAATCAATCCTCGATTAAGCGGCAGTTTAAGATGTTTCCGCGTTCTGGCGTGGTTTTGTTGTACTATTGTTATTGCGTATTAGGGCGGTATTATGCTTGTATGTTTGCTCCAAAATTGTGTTGCAAATTTGATGTTATGTTGGGAAATTTTTCATCGCCATTAGTTGCTCTGGACTTGAAGATCATTATTACGCAATTTATGCTTGTTTCCGTGCTTAAACGAAAATTATCCACTACACAAAATTGTACTAAACCAAAGAAATTTGTGATATGGTTAAAAAACGTGTGGGGTATGACCATATGATTAAAGTAAGGCGTGCAATCCAATTAGATTTTGCATTTCTGATATGCGATATAGTTAAAGTTATTGCGCACTCAACAAGTACGTGATCAAATTTGATTTTTCATTTCAGATATGCGTTATACTTAACGTTATTGCGCACTCTGAATACACGCCATTGTGGTATATACGGCACCCGTATACGCTGATGTGGACGCTGATGTGGAATGGAGATGGCATGTAACGTTCATATCGCATGTCAGAAATGCGCGAAAGACTATTTTTAAAAATAGTTTGAAAAGTGTGGTAGATCCCTAAATAGTTTTGAAAAAGGGGTTACTTCGATCAATCACTCAAGGGTTGAGAGCTTCACTCCCCTCCCTATCAAATTTTTACAACAGCCCTAAAATCATACTGATTCAGGGGTGCATCAAATCTTTTCGTGGTTTGATCAAAATCATGGCATCAGAAATGGTCTATTTTCAAATGGGGTTTTCTCCATATCTCTCACGAGTACAAGATCCCATCCGCAAGGATGGGGGTCGTATCCAAATCTATCTAAGTTTCAAGCTACTGCAACAAATCCCAATGGGAGGTCCGCTCCCAAATTCAGTCTATATAATGGGTTATTGCTGGTGTTCCCATTATATGGATGGAATTGACCCAAACTCACACACTTGTGTGTGTATTTGGGTCAATTTTAGGTACCCAATTCTGGATACTTAGCATTATTGTATATGGATTGATGATCGTCTGTTGGTGGACCCTTATTTGTGTACGTCTGGACATGTAAGCACCGAAAGGTGATAAGTACTTAGGAGTATTTGTGTAAAGCAAATGAAGTTTGACAAGGGCCTGCAGCTTTAAAGCTGATGGGGTCCACGGTATTATTTTGGTTCATTAATACCCGCATATTTTGATACCCGAGCTGTGGTTTGCTAGACCAATTTCACACGCATAAAGGGTGGTAAATGGGGCTGACACACATTACATGGTTGGGCCACCAAGCCACTATCCTTTGATTATGCACGCCTCTTAATATGGTACCTTTTCGGATGAAACAAATTTGTTCCCAAGCTGTGCCAGCTTTAACACTGCGTTTTTGTGGCGTGCAAATATAATTTTGTCTTAAAACATATGTATTCCTATACCATATACCATCAGGTTGTGCTGGATTTCATATTCTCCCGGCAATTGTGCCGGGGATACGCAATTTTTCTTTTCTTTTCTTTATTTTGTTTTGTCCTCCTCCCTGGGATATGCCCCTTGTAGGCTGTACATTCGCTTAACCCTTTTTAATTTCAAGCTAAATTACCCAAAAAAAAAAATTAATTGGCCGACAAATATATAGGTAGATAGACGAGGAAGAAGGTTTTAGGGATAATTCTTGAACCGAAAGAAAGACTCACCGCTGGCGATCTTTCGAACCGGATTGTGAACCGGAATTTTTTCACTACTAGTACCTTTGTTCATTCCAAAATAGTACTGTAGTTCATTTTAATGGAAATATTTGTCATTGTTACGAACAATGTTTGTTCTTAAAGTCGGATCTAGAGAGCCATTTTGTTAACCATCACTTTTGTTCATCCTCGTGAGAGTTGCTTACTATGTATTTCACTACTATAATCAAAATTGTTCATTTTGTTTAAATTCCTTTGTTAGGTGATTAAGCAAAAATTCAACTTAATCGGATATTTGTAAGCATTTGGCCTTCGAGTTCAAACTTCTAGATGAAACAATTATTGATATTTGATTGAGTTGAATTTTATCGTGTCGCCTAACAAAAGAATTTTGAACAAAATAACGGTTTTGATCAGCAATGAGACACAATGAGTATAACCTCACCGAAGATGAACAAAACAAAAGTGAACAAAATTGCACTCTTGGATCCATGGGTACAAAACTTTGCCTAGATGCAAATAGTGACTAATAAATTTTGCTATTCCAATAGGTGAGATTTGGAATCACCCTCTCGCGCACATCTGGATTGTTCGAAAATGCAACGAACGGCCCGGATCAAAACACACTTTTCCTTTTATTTTTTGAACGACCGGATATCCGCGAGCGGGCACCACGTGATACCCGCTCGACATTCAAATTTTTTCCCTAAATGGCACTGGACCTCATAAGCCCCACCGCCCACAGTTCCAATTAGACAGTACTAGGTGTATATAAACTTTCATATATATAATAACAAATCAGTTGGTTTGAGACAATTTTGGGTTTCAAACAAATGATTGGAATTGTTCATGTTTTTCAAAACAATGTCTATAAGAACCCATAAAAAATCAGCTCAATCCAATATCAGTAAATACTCCATTGGTTTATCTATTTTTTTATTTTGAAGCAAAAACTGGATAAACAGATGAAGCACTAACCGATATCCGATTGAGTTGATTTTTTCATAAGGGATAATAAGTAAACATTATGGTAAACAAAAATAATAAGGCCTCGTTTGGTTCGTGAATTGGAAGGGTGGGATGGGACTATTTTAGTCTAATCCCGCATTGTCCCTTGTTTGGTTCCCACAAAAGCAGCTGGGATTAGTAATCCCGATACAGAAATAATCTTATATGGTAGGTACTATGGAATCCCATGGGGGGTGTGGGACTAATTAGTCCGGGATAGAAAAACACGCGTGTTCATCGTCTCTCTCTCATTCTCGTCTCGTCTCTCTCTCTCTCTCTTTCTCTCATTCTGCCGCTCTCCCTCTCTATACCCAGATCTGCAACCCTAAATCGTTTCTCTCTCTCTCTCTCTCTCCAATCGACCGTATTCGAACCCTAATCGATCACCACCATGTCAATACAAACCCTAATCGAGCCTAATTGATCACCACCATGTCGTTACAAACCCTATTCGAACCCCATACGATCTGTGTCGAGCTCTACCCAGTGCTCGAACTCCACCCAATTGCTGCTCGAACTTGTTTGGTGATTATCACAGTGTCTCATACTTTGGTTGATCTTATGAGGTAATGTTCTGCCTTTATTTGTTGGTTCTATGTTCGTTGTTGGTATGAGAATTGGTTGTTCTGTTTTTTATTATTGTTCGAGAGAGTCTTGAAATTAATCCTGAAATATAGTTTAGGGAACCAAACATGAGATTGACAAAATCATGGGATATCCCAATATTAATCATGCATGAATCAAACAGGGGATTGTGCGAGATTTAGTACTAAATTAGTCTCAGGACAAATAGTCCTGGACTATCAATCCTACCTGTTTTAGTTCGCGAATCAAACGAGGCCTAAGTGTACAACAACAAACTCCAACAAGTCTCCAACTCACTCACATAGTGTGTAGAGCCCACACACACTTGAGTGTGAAGTGTGTGTTGGATTCACGCACCATGTGAGTGTGTTAGAGACTTGTTGGAGACTTTTGTCTATGAACTATCAATTTTGTTCGTTCGCCCTTAATGCATCTGATTCCAACTTTTTTTTCCGAACGATAGGAGAATACATGTATGAATTACATCAAACTAGAAACAACAGAAATTTACGTCCAGGTCTAAATTTTTGCTCCTTAATTACCATTAAGGTTAAACTGAAATTTTAATTCCCGTTAAGTCTAATTACCTGTTAAAGTTACTGTTTTGCCCCAACTTCTTCAAAACAGACAATCTCTCTCTCTCTGTCCTACTAACTCTCACGTCTATAGCCTCTCTCTCTCTCTCTCTCTCTCTCTCTCTCACGGAAGCTGCTCCGACGATGTTCTTGCATTCTTGTCGTGCCTTTAGACGTCGCCGCTCCACTGAACAACCTCCCACTCTCGCCTTTGTCCGATTGCTGCAACATCTTCTGTTTGGATCTTGAAACCGGCCATGCCAAAATTGGGGATCTTCTTTGCCGGAAGATAGAGGGTTCCGACGAGCTCGAAGCCGCCTATGGTGCCGAAACAATAGAGAATCTAGTAAAGTGGATAGATGTGGGAACAATTTTTCGAATTGGATAATTTGGATTCTCAATCCCTACAATTAGTCGAATTGGAAACCACTGTTTACGTTTCTTCTCTTGTTTAGCTGCATTTATGAGTTTTCTATGAAGGAGCAGTAGCCTCTATTCTCTCTTACTATCTATTTATTCATTTTTCGGCGACTTGCGAATTTTTGGGTGCGAATTTTGGGTGCGAATTTTTCAATCTCCATTTTTAATGATTCCATAGTCATCTTAGGCAATTTTATCCAGTAAAGACTAGTGGAGGAGTTCAATTTCACAAAGATCGGAAAAATTTGCAGTCTGAAATTCCTTCAATTTTGGGTGCGAATTTGTATTCTCCCGAGGTGCGAATTTGTATAGTGGGCGTGATTGTTGGACTTCTTCTCTACTTCTAAGCTTTCCTCTTCAAGGTATTACTCTAATTCTTCCCTTTTTTGCTCAAGTTCGCACCTGAGAATTTGTATTTGCACTGCGAATTTCTGAAATTCGCACCACTGCGAATTTGTGGGAAAATTCGCATTCATGCGAATTTGGGAATCCGATACTACTAGACCACAGTCATCACCATCGCCGCCTCATCGACCTTCGACAACGAGAACCCCATCACCACAGTCGTATCGAACGCTATCTGTGAATTTGAGACCTCCATCGTCAAAGTGATCAGGACCAGTCGTCAGGCGCTCTCCTTCGCCCACAGGTAATTTTTTGAAACGTTCGTTCTTCGTCTTCGTCTCCGTCTCCGTCGCCGTCCGATCGACGGTTGTACGGCTGGATTTCGACCTTTTCTAATCCCTGTGGTTGTACGGGAGGAGCTAGTTTTCTGGTCTTGATAGAGGAGAGAGAACACGAACGGTGCCTAAGGCTATTATTGGTATTTGCTTTTGTTTTTACCTTACGCGTGCAAATTGAATTTTTGCTAGACCCGGAAGGAATAATGAGTCCCCTACTAGACCGGCCCGTAAATCCCTCTAGAAACAAAGTCCACAATTACAATATGCTCAATCCAACTAAAGCCCCATTAAGGGAAGAAACAAAGTCCACAGTATCTATAAGCCCAACCCAACTAATAGCCCCATTAAAAGAAAAATAACCCAACAAATACAAGAGAAATAATACACATACAAAAGTAGAAAGATTCGAACTCCTAGATCAACCGCGCACCACAAAAAGGTGGGAGTCATTACATTAGGCTCCAGTTCATGCTACATATTGACAATTTCCCTTTCTATAAAGAGGTTAATTTCTCTGATTGAAGAAGTTACCTCACAATTCAACTGATTAATGGATTCTCTTCGACAGGAGCAAAAATGAATCCCCCATACAAAACATAATATAGGAACAACTAAATTCATTTCCTTTAAAATTCCAAAATCCTAACACAACCTCGGCAAGCGGATGACTTACAGAGAGAAAAAAATTTAGAGGGAGAAAATGTCAATACAATTGAAGATGCATTTGCTTATGAAATTTACATGGTAGTTTTTAAACAAAGAGTCAGAGAAACCTACTAACAATTTACATTTCTCACCCTCAATTTCACAACACAAGGACGTTTCGGGAAAAAATGAAAAAGCAAAATCCGGACACGAGATATCAAACGAAAGAAAGAGAAAACACAACCAAACCCCTCTACTCTCTCATTTTTATATCAAACCATGCTTCACAACCCTCAATATGATGAACGCCAACTTACTTGGTCGATACGACCTTCCCAGCGAAAGCGCGCAAATAGGGACTCGAAGGAGGAGGGGAAAAAAAAAATACTGTTTGTGTCTACATATGAACATGTTCTCATGTCAATTTGTGATCTCACTTGCAACGCCAACACTTGACTTGTCAACCATGGGAACGTTTGTACTGTTCATATACTCTTGCCCGGTTCTCTCGCCCACCATTGTTCTCGCTTGTTTCTCACCGAATCGCTTCCGACCGCATTTCATATGTTCATAGATGATGTTCAATTATTTGTAACCTATCGAATCTTCTTTACACAAAAATCCAAAACAAAATAACAATATTGTCCTTTTTCTACTTGGAAACCGGGTACCCCGTGGTGTAGCTTCAATAAGCAAGGCAAAAAAATAAACAAACAACATTATCTTTCTTCTTTGAATGATGATTTCTTGAACTCGAACAAAAATAAATAAAAGGAAATTTGACAAAATTTCTGTAAGAGGATTTCATTGATGGAAATGGTGGAACTCGGAACGCCTTTCTTCCTCTTCTGCAAAACTTACTCCAAAAAGTCTAAGGAATTGTTTTCCCATCAAGAAAATCCACCCGAGAAGTTCAAATTTCCATCTTACTGAACAGTGCTATTAGGTTTCCAATATATTTAAGTCCAATATAAAATATCTAGTTTAGATGATATATTCTTCCTAGTATGAAATAAAACATGGGTGTAGCATCATTTGACCTTGCACAAATGGTATACCATATTAAGAGGTTTGCTTCATTGGCTAAATCTGGATTGAAGTGCGGTTTAGCAAGCATTTTTACGTCCAACAATCCAAAATAGCCAAGAAAAGTTTGATTTCAAATGAAATTGGACCAAAAAGATGCAAGTATACCTGAAGCGAACTCGCTTAAGGTCCTTGGCTCCAACAGGCAAGGAGGTAAGAGTGATATAAACACCAGGCTCATCTTGCTCAACCCATTCATTATCATTACGAGAATCACTTTCTTTCATTCTGCTTCCATTTCTGTTTGTCGTTTCCGACATCTCCTTCAGCTATTTTTTGCGCACACACAACAAATAAAACAAATGAGTTGCCTCCCCAATTATTTAGAAATCATCTAAGATGCATAATAATCTAATTACCTAATACATAAAGAATTGCAATGGAAGCCTATACATATGGCTAGTTATGCCAGGCGGCAAGTAAATACATCTGGAGTCTAAGATGGGCCTATTTTTTGTCACTGACAAAGATATTAAACACCAACAATACAAAGGCTGTCTAAGAAAATGAAAGACACATTTTCTCCATCAACCAGGACCGTCACTAAAGATGCAGACCCTTGACCTTCAGTGAGGTCTTTGATGCCCTCCTCATACCACCAAAGTTTGTCATCCCCTTACACTAACACTCAGGGAACTTCAAATTGTATCCAACAGCTTTTTGCACAACAGGACCTACAAATCATCATCTGTTGAGTACGTACATATCCTTGGCAACCCCTCTCTATTTTGGGTCCAACAAGAGAGGGATATTCATATTAAGACACAGTGACAAGATTACAGAAAATACAAACAACTTTTAACACATTTTTTATTATATTTATTTTCACACGAAAGGGCTTCAAAAAATTAACAAAATAAATTAAGAAAAATACAAGGAAAAAGGGAAAATAAGTCCAAAGATCTACAAAACCGACAAATATACAAAACAACTTTATTTGATGCTGTTAGAATAAGCAAATTTGAACACTAATGATCGAACTCTTATAATGCAATGGGACAATGGATCGTATAGCATAGAAAGGAACCCTTCTTAATGCATCACTTTGAAGCTAAGTAGGTACCAAACAAAGACAATGGCAGATTTTAGTGGCTCATTCTTTTTGTATTAATGTAAGGGGCTCATCTGGAGTTTTGCAATAGTCTAATGCATTAAGATAGAGATTCACCACAAACAGACATAGTAAATCCTCATCTTACTTGGGCCGTAAGTGACTTGATCACTTCCTTCGTTTTTTACATTTTGTCAAGTTTCTTCCCCGCAATTATTATTGCCTCCTTCAAATTGTTTACTAGTTCTTTCCAGTCTAGTTCTAGCAAATGTGCTTTACGAGTAAGATTTTCCACCCGATGTAAGAATTGATCGGACATAATGCACAAGCACCAAAGGCCCAAGAACAAAAAATTAGTAACTTTTTCTATCTACATAGCAATTACACTTCATGTACATCATAAGAAGCATGAAACCAACTTTTAGCAAATGCAACTCTCATCTTATAACATTGAAAGGTGCCTCCATCTTCTCAATCCTATACCCGATATCCTTGGCCACAAGACAAGTAAATAATGATTCTTTGATAATCTTCGAGATAACCCGAAATCTAAGAATTTATAGGTAGCAAACTACATAAAGTATAACGGGAGAATATGTGTGCCCCCGAAAGAAACAAAGGAGAGGAAAAAGAACAAATAAGCTTCAAAAATTGGGTATCAAATTTAAAACTTCACAAGCTTCTCTATGTACTAGCTAGGTTTACGAAAATGAATCAACAAAGTGGTCTCGGAACTTGAAACATAAGAGATTCGAAATTTTGACTTTGGCTTTAAAACTTGATTGACCAGTTTATATACAACACTAAGGTTTATTCACCAAATCACCATAGATATTCACCGAATATGTATATTGCCCATGGGAATAGACAGACAAAAGTGTGGCCGCCAATACCCTAACTATACCACGAGTCATCCCAAGAAAAACAAAAGGGCGGTTCAATTCATTGATGAATATTGTTTGGGTGTAGTTTTCCCACCTATGTCTACCCATGATAACCAACCATTCCAATTATTTCATTGTACTTTAGATTTAAAGGAGCATGGTCACAAAATTGGACTAGCGGATACGACAAGTAACATAATACTCATACATGTGCCCTTAATCCGATAACTTCTTGGCCTAGGCTATCACTCGTTCTCTTATTATCCTCCACAACGATTTTCGGAGTAGTGAGTCCACCTAGAGTACGGGTTGGTGTCATGGAACGAGGTGGGCTCGTGCGCTGGATATTGGAGATGTTGCTCTAGAAACAATTCTAGATCCAGTACGAGAGGCCGAGAAGAACTTTTTCGATGACCCAAATACAGGATTAAAAGATTTAGAGATGTTAAGAGCTCCCCATTGGGAACTTCCATTTGGAATAGGTGAAACCCGATCATATTTAATTCTCCCCAAAAGCTCAAGTCATTAGGAAATGGGCCCAACAATGTATATCAAGCAAGCTATCTAACAATACTTTCTTCAAAGGAAAAAAACTTACAGTGCGCTGCGCTGAAACAATTCTGGACACGTGACTTAATTTGAGATGCTTCTCCTCTTTTCCCGAGAACCATATTAATACAGATTCATCCTCAATGCAGTAACACCACCAGTTACTAATACTTAAGACTTCCGGAACAGAAATCTCCACTTTCAGTTGTGTGATAATGAGGGAGATGCTACTTGAAACTCATAACACAAAACTACATTGGAAGATGATTCAATATGAAGATAGTCGAAACAAATATACGTGTAAACTGATGCAGTAACTTTTGGGCTAATAGTGTAATTTTGTGTCCTTAGTGTTAGTGGGTCTATAAATAGGTGTCTAGAGTCCTCATTAGGTAGTTTTTTTGATATATTGATTAAAGAATATAGAGAGCTTTCGCTCCTTGTATCCCATTTGGGATCCTCTATCTCTAATTAAATCTATCCCTTGATTTTGTTTGCACCAGTTCTTAATCCTGATAGACTTCTTGCAGACAGATCTCCACTTTCAGTTTTGTGAAATCAAAGGAAGGAGATGGTACATTTTTTTTTTTTTTTTTGGGAACAGCGAGGGAGATGCTACTTGACAACAACAGAACTAATACTGGCAGATGATCAAGCATAATGATATGTTTGAAACAAATACACAAGCAAGAATAGACATGTATAAGAAGGAAACAAGAACATGAATTGGTACACAATAAAGTGATTATGGAAGTACACAACACAGTGGATGATGCTTTTAAGCATCCAATATCCTAACAAGCTCACAAGCAAGCATACACCAAGACAAGTATAAGAGGACACAATATAAGATACATACACAATAAAGTGACAATGGAAGTACACAACGCGATGAATATGTGTCAAGCATCCAATTTTCTAACAAGCCAGTTGTTTACAAGCGAACATACAAAAAGATACGTGTGAGACGACAAAATATAAGAATACATATACCATAATGTCACAATGGATGTACAAAGTGTGATGATGATTTTTCAAGCATCCAATTATCTAAAAAGCTGGTGTTTGCCATGGACAAATGTAGGTTTCACCACATTGTGTTAAGCCAGTTATCAACAGCCTAGTTGTATAATTAAGCTAAAAACAGTGTAAAAATAGTTGGACTAAAGAACAGAAGGTTAACAGTTCAAAAAAAGAACAGAAGGTTAAGGAATGACTTGTTTTTATATTTTCTGGGACAGAATATGCTTGTCAACCAGAAAGAAACGTAGTGTAGCTACCAAAACAAATTACCGAAGTTGGTTATTTGTAAACACTAACCAAAGATGAAGATTTGTTCCCTCTTAGTCAATTGAATAGTAATATCACCAATATCAACCAAGATAACACTGGTGTCTAGTAACATACAGACCAACTAGTGAACTTAGCTTCCACATACCATTAGTGATAGTTAGACACATCACATGGCGTTTTCATCTACGTTACGGATATCTTCATAAGGAAGATTTCAAACAAATGGAACTATGCAAAATTGCAAACAAGACTTTGTACATAGGAGGAATCAATCATGAATGTTGTCGTGGGTTGTTGTCATGGATCGATGGGTTCGTAAAATCACAAACCTTAACAGTAAAATGATGGCCGTGGCTCATTAACATACAATACAAGCTCTTGAAAATTTCACGGTCGCCTCATGTTTATGACTAAAGTACTTGCACATATTACGGCAATATTCAACATAGCTTTAATTCTTTGGAAAGATTAACAAAACTTGCAATATGTATATAACAAGTCGTTGAGACTCTATAATAGGAATATCAAAGCATACATAAGAAACTATATGAACTCCGGACTCAAGGACATCAAAAGACTCCACATCCTCATAACCCGAAAAAAATGGCAATCGTGAGGAAACAAAAGAAGAAGAAACTTAAGTTTTCTAGATATTCTTGTTGTTGGCCGTGGTGGTACTTGTCATATAAAAGATACAACTAGAAAATGGAACATGGATATCCATAAAAATAAAAAATAAAAAAATAAAAACTTACATTAGCAAGCCGGAAGGGACAAAACTTCGGTTTTCCTCTTCTTCCATACTTGAGCAAATATGCACCTTTCTTAAGAGCATTAATGGCCATTGTAAAGATCATCCAAAAGTCTAGATTAACCACAATCACCATATTTGCCAATAGCGGGGTAATCTTTGGTAAAAACTCCAAAATGTCCAAATATTCGAGTATTAAGACAGATGTAGAGTCATAGAAATTTATAAGTACGAGGAATTTCAAATTATATTCTAGAGCCCACATGGTTAGTAATTCGGGTGGAATAAAAGCGTAGGGGCATTAAAATCGACTTAATATTTCCCTACGAAATATGGTATAATTAAACCCCTTTGGAAGTCTCTATCTCGCACTTATCTCCCTTTTTGATGCATGAGGAGTCACAAACTTAATGCATCCATCATGGGTAGTCAGAAAGGACTTCCACAAACAAACAACTAAAATAAAATATTAAAAATATTCTAGAGTAAGGGTTAAAGGGAGGTTTGATGCTTCATCTCATCGGTCATGGTGATACTTGTTACCGAAATGCATCCAACATAGAGCAAGAATCGCGGACCCTCAAAGCAACCTAATCAAAATTGTTTCGGTGGACCCAAATCTTCCCTAGCAATAAAACAATGGTGCTATTTCATTTGACATTAATCGCTAGTCTGCTACTACTAGAAATAAATAGTGTGCTAGGTTTTAATACTCATAGACGCAGTAAACAATATATGTTCCTGTTACAATCACAAACCAATTGCATGGAATCTTCATTAAGCTATGGACAGTTGGACACTCTAGTTTCACGTTCCTTCACTTGAAACTAATTTCAATAAATGTGGATTATGAGGCAACCTGATGAAGGAATGTAGAGTAGGAAATAGATAGCAATACTAGTAGCATGGGGTCTAGATCAATCACAAACACTACAGAAATTAATGCATCTGTATGCTTTGCTAGCCACGATGGAAGTTTGAAATCAAAATTAAATAATAAAAAAATCAACACATACCTTACTTTCAAGCAACTAAGCAATATATTCATTGCCTCGTTGGTAATGTGACCCCAATTGTACAACATCATGCATTTTTTACGCCAAAGAATTCCTTCCTTCCAAATTTACAAGGCGAGAGATAAGTTCTTAAGTGGTTCTAGCCTTCTAGGACAAAGGTTCAACAACCGAGATTCTTATGAACCTTTTCTTTATCCAGTCATTAAATTGGAAGTATCCCAATACCTAGTGGAGATAACCATTTCTTTACATACCATTTAATTTCCAAGACAATAAGAAATTGAACTATTTATGCATGTTATCTCCGCTAGGTGCTAGAGAAATTTCAATTTTCGGTCACACGAAAATGCGTTTGCTTTGAACTTCCAAAAATGTAAAATAGGGAGAGCGAAAATCCGAGCAAGCGATTAATCCGGTCCGAACCAAGTTCCCACAAACGGTTCCAAAACACTAAACAATCAAGATCGGGTTCAATACGGCTTAAAATATCGGATACTCGATCAAGATCGATTGAAAATTATAGAACATTACAGAACCCATGTAAACCGATGACCTGACGGATGAAATTACACAAAACAATAGTTACTCCAAGTGGCAAGCATAAGTTCGATACTTAAGATTACAAGGATATCCTAGTTTGAAACAACTTCAAAATTATTTGCTAGGCCTCACACGTGATAGTTGATACTCTCATTTACACTCTCTTAGATCTGCAATTTTCTTCTCCACTCCTATCTTTCAGATCTATGCTTGAACAGGATATGCCTGGTCCTAGTTCAACAAAAGATCTTCCGACCAACTCGACCCGCGAACGATGGCAATCGCATCGCAGTCGTGTTCAACCCGGAAAAGGGACCAGGAGGACAGGCCACCGGTTCAACTGCGGGTCAACCGGAATCGAATCGCAGTTGAACCGTGATGTCATAATTAAATATATTAGTAATTTAGTAAACAATTATGGATATTTACAGAAAATTACTTGAGGTACTTAGATTTTCAAATTGAAATACTTTAATTCAAAGTGCAAATCAAAACGTCTAATACACAATTATTGAAAGGTGTTCTCAATGGGAAAACAAAAAAGAGCAGTATTCATCCCAAGAAGTTGGTCCCACATTGAGAGAGAGGATGAAAAAGTTGAAGTAAGTGGTCTTTATCTAAGTTGCACGGAGCGGGAGCGGGGACGGGGGCGGGAGCGTGGGTATGTAGAAGCTCCCAAGGTTGGGAGCGGCGATGTAATACTTAATGAATGAATAAATAAATAAATAAATAAATAAATATATATATAAATATATATATAATATATATATAAATAGCTTCAATCAAGGATCCCGGATATATTACGGTCGGATCCACCTTCCGAATTTTTTTGAAAATCCGATTAGATGTGTTTAAAGCGTGATTTTAAGGTCCAACGAAAATTTGGCAAAAAAAAAAACGGAAGGGCTTGATCCCTTTTTCACAAATCAAGCTGTTTTTATAGCGTTTTTTGAAAAACGCCCGATCAAAAATTCCGGTATTTTTTTGCCAAATCTTCAATGTTTTAAAATCATTTTTCATCTAACGGTTCGAAGATCAAATTCTTCAATCAATGAGGTCGGAAGTAGGTCCATTATTTTTGGATAGGAAGTGGACTCTATATATCTATATATATATATATATATAGGATAATGATCTAATAAGGGATCCCTTAACCAAAATTTTGCGGACCACCCCTTTTTCACCTTTCAGGCCAAATTTTGACGATCCCAGACCTCAATGTTTTAAAATGCATTTTCCAAGGTCCAACGGAAATCTTCAAAAAAAAATACCGGAAGGGCTTGATCCATGCATTTTTCGAGCGGTTCTGCCATAATTTTTTTCGGTAAATGCATGGATCAAGCCCTTCCGGATTTTTTTGAAGATTTCCCGCGTAGACCTTGGAAAATGCATTTTAAAAACATTGAGCGGTTCGGATCGTCAAAATTTGGCTCGGAAAGGTGAAAAAAGGGTGGTCCGCATCCAAATTTTTGGTTAAGGGATCCCTTATTAGATCATTATCCTATATATATATATATATAGGGAAATTTTCTAGTCCAAACCCTCCCGTTAATAAGAAAAAAGTGATTTTTTTGTGTTGCAAATTATTTTTGGAAAATCCGAGCCGTCAATGTGTTCAAAAGGTGTTTTCAAGGGTCACGCGAAATCTTCAAAAAAATACCGGGAAGAGCTTGATCCAAGCATTTTTCGCAAAAGCGTAAATATATATTTTTGCAAAACCGCTGAATCAAGCCCTTCCCTGTATTTTTTTGAAGATTTTCCGCGTGGACCCTTGAAAACACCTTCGAACACATTGACGGATCGATCAATTTTTCGACTTTCCGGATCAAATTTTGGATCCGAACCGCTCAATGTTTTTAAATGCATTTTGCGTTTTTAACAAAAAGCTGCTCCGATCAAGCCCTTCCGGAAGATTTTTCGCGTGGACCCTTAAAAATGCATTTTAAAAACATTGAGCGGTTCGGATCATCAAGATTTGATCCGAATGGCGCATTTTTAATTATCCTAAGGACTCCTCAAAAGATCATTATCCTATATATATATATATATATACACCGCGATCTGTCAAGGATCCCGGATTTCCGGATTGAAGGGTTTTTGGTGTTTTGATGCTTTTAAAAATTGTTTTGGGAAATCCGAGCGTCAATGTCTTCAAAAAATTTTCCAAGGTCCACGATCAAAATACCGGGAAGGGCTTGATCCAAGTAGTTTTCGAAAACCGTAAATATAAAGTTTTTCTAAAAACCGCTTGGAAAAGCCCTTCCCGGTATTTTTTTTGAAGATTTTCAGCGTGGACCTTGGAAAACACCTTCAAAGACATTGATCCGGTGGATCGAAAAAATATCGGGAAGTGGAGTCCTCCGGACTCCCGGACTAGAACCGGACTCTATATATATATCATTATCCTATATATATATATATATATATATCTCTCAACTTCTTCTCTCCCCCATATATCTCCCAACCGTACTTCCAACCCCTCCTCCTCTTTCCCCTCTCATGTACCAAAAGGTAGCTTCAAGTAAGCTTTTCAATATTTCAATATAATGATTTGAATTTCCATTTCTATACTTTGTTTTAATTATTGTCTTTATTATGGCCGGTTCTACACCCTTATTATTATGCATGATTTATGGCTGGTTTAACCGCCTGTTTTAATACTCTGTTTTAATTATCTTTTAATATGTCTCCTAAGACTCTCCCTTCCGCCCCCCTCATGGTATCAAAGCCAAGTAGTGAGTAGTGAGTAGGAGGTGGTTATGCTGGGTGGTTAGACCAGTTGACTGTAGGATGTAGGGTACAGTTATACTCTAAATAATCAGTGTATTATTGCCAAATACTTGTGGTTGTTTTATTAATAGTTTGGCCGTAGATCTGCGAACTGCCACGCCACTTCAGGTTGCCCAGGTTCCTAGGTTCCCATTGTGAGGTGTGTAAATCCCGAGGTAGGGTAGCCGTTTTTGGGTATGGTTGGGGTATATACCTTCTTGGCGTATGTGTCCTGTTCAAAGATAAACAGTCAACATATTAAGTAAACAACTCAGGTAATTGAGATAATATATAGATTATTTCCAGTATAAATTACTCTACTCTCTTACTCTTTTGATATAACCTACCTAGCATAACTACTCCTATTACACCTACCACACGTACCAAATACCAAAATGATAAAGGAACTCACTTTCCTAAAGATACAGTTTACCAACTTATAATGACCCAATAACATCTACATTTTTTTTTCATTCATGGTGAAAGATTATCAAAAGAATTTAATTCATTAAAAATACGAAAAGACGAAAAAATTATCGCCAATCATTTACCAAAAATGAACAACACCATATTTTTTCCCGTGGCAAAATATGCTAAATATACAAAAAGACAGACATCCAATTTTTAGATTATATTGAAAAAATATATATAAGAAAGAATGAAAAACAAAATACAAAAACATGTACAAAAACAAACCCCGAGAATTAAATGATTTAGAAATGATAAATAAATTAATCAATAATCTCGAAGATCCACAACTAAAATTACACTATAATACAAAATTAAACGAAATATTACCGACTACTCAAAAAAGAATCCATAAATCAAACTCTATCAAATCAAGAAGACATAAAACAAGATCAACCAAAACTAGAAAATAGTCGATTATTAAACCCTCAAATAGAAACATAAATGTAATTACAAAAATCAATAAAACAAACAGGTGTTACTACACATGACCTTCAACATGAAGTCGAAACATAAAAAAGCAAATCGAAAAATAAACAATTATGATACAAAAGACAACATAGTCATCTATAATCACAAACAACAAACTTGCCTCCCTCAAATCAATAAATATGATAATAACATCAACAACCTCCCAATCGAACCAGATATAATTTCTATCCAACGATGGAATACTTATATCAACCTCAAAATTCATGATATGGAAATAGAAACAGTTGCACTAATAGATACTGGAGCAGATATGAATTGTATTCAAGAAGGATTAATACCCACAAAATATTATCATAAAACAGTTGAACAATTAGTATCTGCCAATGGTAGTCAAATGGATATTCAATACAAATTACCCAAAGTACATATCTGCCAAAATAATGTTTGTTTTCAAACATCTTTTATATTAGTAAAAAACATGACAGATAATGTAATTTTAGGTTTACCTTTTATTGGTATGATATACCCTTTCACAACAAATAATATCGGTATAACTACAAAACATTTAGGAAAAGAAATAACTTTTAAATTCCTAAAACAATCTGAAAAACGAGAATTAAAACAATTAACTTTTCTGCAACAAAAAACCCAACAATTAAACCATCTCAAAAACGAAATAAAATATAAACAAACAGAAGAACAACTTACAAATAACTATTTAATTCAACAAATAGATAAATTCAAACATCATTTAGAAACCGAAGTTTGTTCCAATATACCAAGTGCTTTTTGGCATCACAAAAACATATAGTTACTTTACCATATACTAAAGATTTCAAAGAAAGCAACATACCAACAAAATCCAGACCTATTCAAATGAATCCAGAAACAATGGAAACTTGTAAACAAGAAATCCAAACATTACTTGATGACCAAATTATCCAAAAAAGTAAATCACCTTGGTCTTGCCCAGCTTTCTATGTCAACAAAAATGCTGAAATAGAAAGAGGAGTACCTCGCCTAGTGATTAATTACAAACCACTGAATACTGCTTTAGAATGGATCAGGTACCCAATTCCCAACAAAAAGACCTTATTAATAGATTACACAAGGCTACAATATTTTCCAAATTCGATCTAAAAGTGGATTCTGGCAAATACAGATTCACCCAAAAGACAGATACAAAACTGCTTTCACAACTCCTTTCGGACATTATGAATGGAATGTAATGCCGTTTGGATTAAAAAATGCTCCTAGTGAATTTCAAAATATAATGAATGATATATTCAATCCATTTAGTCATTTTATTATCACATATATTGATGATGTACTCGTCTTTTCTAATACAATAGATGAACATTGGAAACATTTAAAATCCTTTCTACAAACAATCAAATACAATGGCTTAGTTGTCTCGGCTCCCAAAATTAAACTATTTCAAACAAAAATAAGATTTTTAGGATATAATATATATCAATCCACTATAACACCAATTGATAGAGCCATCCAATTTCTTTGATAAATTTCCGGATGAAATTACCGATAAAAACCAATTACAAAGATTTTTAGGATCACTAAATTATGTATCGAATTTTATAAAAATCTCGACCAATATGTCAACCATTATTTGAAAGACTAAATAATAATCCACCACCCCGGGACAACCCATACTAAAATTGTACAACAAATTAAAACATATGTCAAAATATTACCATGTTTAGGGATTCCAACAACAAACTCATTTAAAATAATACAAACAGATGCTTCGACATAGGATATGGAGGCATCCTTTTACAAAAATTAATTCAACTTCCCCCTGAACAAATAGTTCGATACTATTCGGTGTTTGGAACAAAACACAAAACAATTATAGCACTATTAAAAAGAAATTTTAGCACTAATATTATGTATCTCCAAATTCCAAGATGACATCTTAAACCAAAAATTTTTAATTCGAATAGACCGCAAAAAGTGCAAAACATATTTTAGAACAAGATGTAAAAATATAGCTAGTAAAAGCAGATTTTTGCTCGGGCAATCAATATTGAGTATTTTTCACTTTGATATAGAATATATTAAAGGTGAACAAAATTCAATTCTGATTTTCTAACACGAGAATTCCTATTAAATTAATTTTGCAGATATGGCGAAAAGAACAAAAAGATAGCAAGATAGCAACAACACCTCAAAAGCAATTGGCCCTTACAACTAGTACTATGGCTATTCCCCCCATTGAACTAGTCAATAGATACCAAGTCCTTAACCCAACACCCAAAAGCCAATACGGATCTAGTTCTTCACTAGCATACCCACCAATTACCCAAAATTATACCCCTGTAAACCAAATTATAGGAACCTCTTCCCAACCTATTATTCCAGCAAAAACTATTTATATTGCAAAAACTCAATTACAAAATCTATTTTACATAGAACCATCTTTTCAACATATAAAAAATCCAAATGATCTGGCTTTACATTATTTCCCAGAAAATTGGCACTTTATTCCACATAATCCAGACAAATCAATATCTTTTTATAAAAAAATCCTTGAGCACACTCATTCTGTTGTCTTTAAACAAACCCATGACGCAAAAGATAACACAATTATCAATTACCAATCATTTTACATTCACAAAATAATTAATATTTCTGAATGGGGTCATCCATCAAATCTTCAACCACTACCGGATAATGAATTATTTTTTAATTATTATGATTATATTAATGCCTGGTCTTATGCATTATTATTTGAAAATTCAAAATTCTCCCATTCCTGGTTCTTCCAGTTCGACCAAAATTTCAGTTCTCCGTTTCCTACTTGGTTTCTTCGCTGGTGGTCTCAAATGGGAGCCAGTAATGATATTATTCCCAAAAATCTTCTTGATCAAGTCGACTACTTTTACTCTAAACAAAAATTAAACCTTCATCAAAATCAATTCCCTAGGCTCCTTCTTTTTGTTGCAAAATATAAAGTTGCTTGGATTTTCGATGGAAATACGTTATCTCCGATAATGTTGTTTGCCGCCAATTTTTGATCAAATGGTGGAATAAGTTCAATATTCAGCAAGTAATTGATCAAGTCCAACGACTTCAAATTAAAAGTCCCAAAACCCTGTCATTCATGATAGACCTCCATCTCCATACATGATTTCCAATATCAAGCTTGATAGTCCTACTACAAGCTCTCCTCCTCAAAATCACCCAATCAAACAATAATCAAATTTGCCCAACAACTCATCATGCAAGCTGCTCAAAATCCAAATCAAGAAGCAAGCAAGGCACTACTCCAAATTGCTACTCGACATGCTTAGTCAAAGTCGGGACACCGAAGCATCAACTTCCTCCACACCGAGCAAAATCCATTTGATTCTCTATTTCAAGATTCCCAAGATCCCAATGAATTATAAACACTAATTTTCTTTTCTTGATGCGAACCGATACTTCCACAATACCTCTGTTATCACTCAACGATAATAGCGAGAATCAATCATCCCCACGGATGATGGTGAAAGCGTGAGTACAAAATCAAAGGTGTAAAATGAATCATGATCAAATTGAACTTTCCCTTTTAATTAATCCATTAGTTACTTGGGCGAGGTCAATAGAAGAAGACATATCCGTGACCAATTACACCATTTTTGGACACGCTTCCTTTTAGAACCCAATACCAAAATAAATATCAAATTACGGATAAGAAGCATGAATCATCTTCTTGCTTTTTATGACAAAACGACCTTGATCATCCAAATTTCAATAAAACAATTATTTTCTTCAATGACAATGAAAAAAGATTATTATTCTTGGTTCAAATTGGTAGTTAAACGACTACACAAAAATTACGCCTTCATCCCACCTTGACCAAATTCCAAGCTATTGTAAAAACCACCAACAACAACATCATCAGCAAGTGAAAGACAAGTGGAGCAATTATTCAATTATGGGGAGCAAAATTCAATTATGGGGACCACTCCCTTTTTTTTTTTTCCATGCATCTTTCCTACCAAATTCATGATCCAACATGAAATGATCGTAAGTTATCCAAGAATGAAATTTGCAAATGGAAGCAATTCTCCACCAACAAAACATTGGTGGGATCCACTTTTCACCTTTCCCTCAAAATTTTCCACAACAAAATAATGGGATTAAGCTTTCCAAAGAAAGACCATCTCAAGGCAAGTGGAGCAATTATTCCGCCTTCCCACCGAAAGCGATTTTTCTTTAAAACAATTATCATTTCAAATTTTCCACCGAAAGCGACCCTTCAAGTCAACAACAACATCAACTCTTTTTACTTTTCTTCATTATAATGATTGTAAACAGGGTTCCTTGTTCTATAAAAGGACTCTCAATATCGGTAGTTAGGCATCTTGCATTTTTCGAGTTATTTTTACAACTCTTCTTCCTCTCTCTCAACTCTACTTTCCCTCGACCCATCTCTCTCAACTTCTTCTCTCCCCATATATCTCCCAACCTGTACTTCCAACTCCTCCTCCTCTTTCCCCTCTCATGTACCCGGAGCTTCAAGTAAGCTTTTCAATATTTCAATATAATGATTTGAATTTCCATTTCTATACTTTGTTTTAATTATTGTCTTTATTATGGCCGGTTCTACCGCCCTTATTATTATGCATGTTTTATGGCTGGTTTAACCGCCTGTTTTAATACTCTGTTTTAATTATCTTTTAATATGTCTCCTAAGACTCTCCCTTCCGCCCCCCTCATGGTATCTTTGAACAGGACACATACGCCAAGAAGGTATATACCCCAACCATACCCAAAAACGGCTACCCTACCTCGGGATTTACACACCTCACAATGGGAACCTAGGAACCTGGGCAACCTGAAGTGGCGTGGCAGTTCGCAGATCTACGGCCAAACTATTAATAAAACAACCACAAGTATTTGGCAATAATACACTGATTATTTAGAGTATAACTGTACCCTACATCCTACAGTCAACCGGGTCTAACCACCCGGATAACCACCTCCTACTCACTACTCACTACTTGGCTCGATACCATGAGGGGGCGGAAGGGAGAGTCTTAGGAGACATATTAAAAGATAATTAAAACAGTATTAAAATATAACCAACCATATATATATATATATATATATATGAGTCCTGGAGTCCCGATCCGGACTCCACTTCCCGATATTTTTGACTCCCTCACAAAAAAGGTGTTTTCCAAGGTCCACGCGGAAAATCTTCAAAAAAAACGTGAAGGGCCGTTGGATCCTTTATATTTACCTTCACGCGATCCAACGCCTTCCCGGTAACTTTTTTTGAAGATTTCAGCGTGGACCTTGGAAAACACTTTTTTTTTTGTGAGGGAGCCCTCAATTTGTAAAAGCATCAAAACACCGAAAATGCCTATATATGTATATATATATATATATATATATCCTATGAGTCTCCCTCACAAAAAAAGTGCGGGAAAACAGTTGTGGGCCGTTGGATCCTATGCCTTTCACGCGATCCAACGACTCACAAATCGTTTTTTTTCCCGCACTTTTTTGTGAGGGAGCCCTCATAGGAAACTTCTTGTATATATGTATATATATATATATATATGAGTCCCGATCTCGTCAGGATCCCGAATCCGGGATTTTAGTTCGGATCAAATTTTCCGATCCGAACCGTCCAATGTGTTTAAAAGGTGTTTTTAAGGGTCTCATGAGAAATCATCAAAAAAATACTGAAATGGCTTGATCCAAGCGTTTTCATAAAACTGCATATATACAATTTTTGTGCAAAACTGCTTGGATCAAGCCCTTTCCGGTATTTTTTTTTGATGATTTCTCGCGGGGACCCTTACAAACATTTTTTAAACACATTGGACGGTTCGGATTATGCAAAAACAATTTTTAAAACCTCGAAAACACCATTTTTTCTTCAATCCGGGATCCTTGACAAGATCACCGGTGTATATATATATATATAGGATTAACTTCCAATAAGGGTCCCTTATTGAAAAATAAAATGCGGACCTAGCCTTTTTTGTGTTTCCGGACCAAATTTTGACGATCCGAACCTTCAATGTTTTTAAAATGCATTTTTAAGGGCCTCCGCGAAGATTCGTCCAAAAAAAATACCCGGAAGGGCTTCATCCGATCGGTTTTTGTTAAAAACGTTCCGGAACCTTCAACTAGTATATATATATAGGATAACGATCACCTAAGGGATCCCTTATATATATGATAAATTTATATATATTTGTATGTATTGTACATATGTTTTATAGTTGCAAAAGGAGTGTGCATATAAACATTTTATCTATATAAAAATGAGTGAGAAATGACATCCTAATAGAATTTTTTATGCCAGATATATGGACTAAATACGTAGATAAGTAGTAGAATACAAGAGGAGAAAGAGAGTCTCCTAAATCTATCTTACTTCTTTTTTCTTTTTCTTCTTCCTTGCATATATTTGAAAAGAAAAGTAAGAATTCCGTCCTTAAAATTGGTGTGGAAGCTCCCTTTCTATTTAGGAGCGGGTTCCCATCTGGATGGGAGCAAGCTCTCGTCTCGGGAGTGTGGAATCGAGCTCCCGTCTAGGGAGCGCACCCATTTTAGAAGGAACCTGCAACTAAGGTCTTTATGAAGGGTGAAACTTTTAAACCTGCGATGCTGTGGCGCACTTAGTGCCTTGCGGTAACTCAGGTAACTAGGTAAGTTCTGTCCCGCTTTCAGATGATCCGGTCCTATTGGAACCGGTGTGGCTCACCGGTTCTTAGACGGATCTGGCAGTTCATCCCGGTTTCTTATACTAGACGGTTCTGGGGTGCCAAACAAACCGGAGTGCGGACCATTCGATGGGCTAACTGGTCTGACCGACTGGTCGATCTGGGTTTTAAAACATTGGTTCGAACGAGATAAGTCAACAACGAATGGAGAACTTAAAAACGTAATAGTTCCTGTTTGGGTGACGAGCCCACGTCAAACCCGACCTGGACTGATCGATGCACACTCCTCTGTACGAAACCTAGGTCATCATGTGATATTGGGACAATATAGATGTCTCTGCATCCAAACTTTTGTGTGGGCTTAAAGCTTAGAGTTATGCACAGCCCTAGGCCAACATCCATCCATACATCTATCACCTTGAGCCAACCGTCACACGTTTTAGATTACATGTAATTATTTGTAGATAGGGAAAAAAATGGTCTCCGCTCTCTCCAAATAAAACTATCTACTACCTCAATGTTATGAGAAACAAATTCAATTTAAGATTCCAACTAATTATGAATCACAAGATTCCAGCTAATTATGCATCCCGAGTCGTATTATCGCTTTTACCACATCATCATAACTCAAGAAGTGAATGTGATCCTGATGTGTTATAACTCGGGAATTGAATGTGATCCTGAAGCACCAAGTATTCAGAAAGGAGAAGAACTAAACGGCAATGCTAGAAATTAATGCATTTCAATTTGAAATTGAATGCAAATATTAAATGTACCGTTACAAAAGTAAAAATTTCCAAGAGCACGATGATGATAGCACGGAGGGAGTATATTGTAAGCGCAAGTCAAAACATGGAAATCTTTTCGTCGTAAAAAAATGAAAAAGAATATAGCAGCTGATTAGGACACGGAGTATAATAGAAGGCAAGCTCAACATGGAATAGAAGGCAAGCTCAAACATGGAAGTCTTTTTTCTTTTTTTTTTGCCATAGTTTAGGAGAGATGTTAGCGGGGTTTAGCGGGGTGTTAGTATTGTCGACCACAGACGAGTACAGGGGCTATCCATAGCCCTGAAACTCCAACGCCCCCAATGGGGCTCGATCCCTGGTCTCCCACGTGGGGAGAGCCAGGAGATACCAATTGAGCTACAGCTCATTGGTATGGAAGTCTTTTCATCATAGAAAAAAAAGGAAATAGAGAATAGCGGCCAAATTAGAAACTCTACGGGTCCCTGAATCTTGAAGTTGAAGAATGGTTAAAAGAGTCTGTACCTTGTACCTAATAGCCTCATAGGTCCCGTACACAGCACCTACACAAGAGTCCATGTATCAGATCCTTGATATATTCATATGTAACAAAGGCCAAATTCTTGCAAGGTAATCCATCTATGAACATATACATCATAATACAAAAGAGTTGAAAAATTATTTCTTGCACGACAATCGACTCAGGTTAATGTTCTATCGCATTGAAGGTCATTGAACTTCATGGCTTCCCTAAGAACTATTTGACAGGGGCACGAAACATATCAAAAAGTAACCAAAACCTATTTTTACCATGAGTGCATGCCCCTAGAAATAACTGGCTTCAGACAAAAGATATGCATAGTGAGAACATATCAGTTCATTATCAAGGTTTTAAAAATGAGCGACAACCATTTTGTAACACCATTACGCATCAGCATGCGTGGTTTCCACCGTCGACACAGAATGACCGTTACCTCCCAACCGTGCAGGAAAAAGAAACATCACTCATCACCACCGTTACACTTACAGCAACTGCAACCGCTATTTAAAACAGTCACTCAAGATAGTTGCTGTAAGCATACGGTTTATAGAAGAGCTATGAAATATAAATTCTGTCATTTCGCACCAAATTATCATGTGACAATCTCAGCACAAAAATGCAATCTTGTAT
>CM029281.1:20649784-20674635 GCA_016920895.1 Vaccinium myrtillus
TTGGATTCATTCATAAATCCCTTCCTAGAAATCATGTTATTGAAATTCACCCCATGATTGGGTGTAGATCCCTATAAATATGAGACATTCATTCATAAATCCCAGAGACAGATAGAGAGATTCACTCGTCTTAGAGGCACGGAAATCTTAGAAAGAGGAAGTGACTTAGAGCTCTGGAAACAAGAACTCTGTTCTTGTTGGTCCTCGCGAGCACACCTTTCTTCTAAGACTGTGATTCGAGGACGATGATGATCCAAATGGGAATGGACTGAACGTTGCTGCCTTCTCTTTCTGTATATTTGGCTTAATCCTTCACCCCTTTACACACTCTCTTATTCATGTTCAATTGTTAGCTATTGTTTGCCTCTCCAAGTTAATTTATTGACTCAAACCACAAATCGAACCTACAACCATCCCTTGCCATTTTTACTCTCTCTCTCTCTCCAAACTCTCTCTATCTATATCTATCTATCTATCTGTAGTCTGAACACACTCTCCTTGTACATATATATGAATAATTGGCCGACAAAAAAACAAAAAAACTTGATAATTGCAAGGGCCCGCTAACATACAGCTAGGCAAGGGTTGAGAGCTTCTCTCTCTAGAATCTAGAGAGCTCTCTAGAATCTAGAGAGAGAATGCACTCCCCTCCCTATCAAATTTTTACAACAGCCCTAAAATCATACTGATTCAGGGGTGCATCAAATCTTTTCGTGGTTTGATCAAATTCATGGCACCAGAAATGGTCTATTTTCAGATGGGGTTTTCTCCATATCTCTCACGAGTCCAAGATCCCATCCGCAAGGATGGGGGTCGTCTCCAAATCTATCCAAGTTTCAAGCTACTGCAACAAATCCCAATGGGAGGTCCGCTCCCAAATTCAGTCCATATAATGGGTTACTGCTGCTGGTGTTCCCATTATATGGATGGAATTGACCCAAACTCACACACTTGTATGTGTGTTTGGGTCAATTTTGAGTACCAATTCTGAGTACTTAGCATTATTGATATGGATTGATGATCGTCTGTTGGTGGGCCCTTATTTGTGTACGTTTGGACATGCAAGCACCGAAAGGTGATACTACTTATTTGTGTAAAGCAAATGAAGTTTGACAAGGGCCTGCAGCTTTAAAGCTGATGGTATTATTTTGGTTCATTAATACCCGCATATTTTGATACCCCAGCTGTGGTTTGCTAGACCAATTTCACACGCATAAAGGGTGGTAAATGGGGCTGACGCACAGTACATGGTGGGGCCACCAAGCCACTATCCTTTGATTATGCACGCCTCTTAATATGGTACCTTTTCGGATGAAACAAATTTGTTCCCAAGCTGTGCCAGCTTTAACACTGTGCGTTTTTGTGGCGTGCAAATATAATTTTGTCTTAAAACATATGTATTCCTATACCATATACCAGCGGGTTGTGCTGGATTTCATATTCTCCCGGCGATTGTGTCGGGGGTACGCAATTTTTCTTTTTTTTTCTTTATTTTGTTTTGTCCTCCTCCCTGGGATATGCCCCTTGTAGGCTGTACATTCGCTTAACCCTTTTTAATTTCAAGCTAAATTACCCAAAAATAATAATAATTGGCCTACAAATATATAGGTAGATAGACGAGGAAGAAGGTTTTAGGGATAATTCTTGAACCAAAAGAAAGACTCGCCGCTGGCGATCTTTCGAACCGGATTGTGAACCGGAATTTTTTCACTACTAGTACCTTTGTTCATTCCAAAATAGTACTGTAGTTCATTTTAATGGAAATATTTGTCATTGTTACAAACAATGTTTGTTCTTAAAGTCGGATCTAGAGAGCCATTTTGTTAACCATCACTTTTGTTCATCCTCGTGAGAGTTGCTTACTATGTATTTCACTACTATAATCAAAATCGTTCATTTTGTTTAAATTCCTTTGTTAGGTGATTAAGCAAAAATTCAACTTAATCGGATATTTGTAAGCATTTGGCCTTCGAGTTCAAACTTCTAGATGAAACAATTATTGATATTTGATTGAGTTGAATTTTATCGTGTCGCCTAACAAAAGAATTTTGAACAAAATAACGGTTTTGATCAGCAATGAGACACAATGAGTATAACCTCACCGAAGATGAACAAAACGAAAGTGAACAAAATTGCACTCTTGGATCCATGGGTACAAAACTTTGCCTAGATGCAAATAGTGAGTAATAAATTTTGCTATTCCAATAGGTGAGATTTGGAATCACCCGCTCGCGCACATCTGGTTGTTCGAAAATGCAACGAATGGCCCGGATCAAAACACACTTTTCCTTTTATTTTTTGAACGACCGGATATCCGCGAGCGGGCACCACGTGATACCCACTCGACATTCAAATTTTTTCCCTAAATGGCACTGGACCTCATAAGCCCCACCGCCCACAGTTCCAATTAGACAGTACTAGGTGTATATAAACTTTCATATATATAATAACAAATCAGTTGGTTTGAGACAATTTTGGGTTTCAAACAAATGATTGGAATCGTTCATGTTTTTCAAAATAATGTCTATAAGAACCCATAAAAAATCAGCTCAATCCAATATCAGTAAATACTCCATTGGTTTATCTATTTTTTTATTTTGAAGCAAAAACTGGATAAACAGATGAAGCACTAACCGATATCCGATTGAGTTGATTTTTTCATAAGGGATAAGTAAACATTATGGTAAACAAAAATAATAAGGCCTCGTTTGATTCGTGGATTGGAAGGGTGGGATGGGACTATTTTAGTCTAATCCCGCATTGTCCCTTGTTTGGTTCCCACAAAAGTAGCTGGGATTAGTAATCCCGATACATAAATAATCTTATATGGTAGGTACTATGGAATCCCATGGGGGGTGTGGGACTAATTAATCCGGGATAGAAAAACACGCGTGTTCATCGTCTCTCTCTCATTCTCGTCTCGTCTCTCTCTCTCTCTCTCTCTCTCTCTCTCTCTCTCTCTCTCTCTCTCTCTCTCTCTCTCTCTCTCTCTCTCTCTCTCTCTTTCCCGCTCTCCCTCTCTATACCCAGATCTACAACCCTAAATCGTTTCTCTCTCTCTCTCTCTCTCTCTCTCTCTCTCTCTCTCTCTCTCTCTCTCTCTCTCTCTCTCTCTCTCTCTCTCTCTCTCTCTCTCTCTCTCTCTCTCTCTCTCCAATCGACCCTATTAGAACCCTAATCGATCACCACCATGTCAATACAAACCCTAATCGAGCCTAATTGATCACCACCATGTCATTACAAACCCTATTCGAACCCCATACGATCTGTGTCGAGCTCTACCCAGTGCTCGAACTCCACCCAGTGCTGCTCGAACGCCACCCAATTGCTGCTCGAACTCATTTGGTGATTATCACAGTCTCATACTTTGGTTGATCTTATGAGGTAATGTTCTGCCTTTATTTGTTGGTTCTATGTTCGTTGTTGGTATGAAAATTGGTTGTTCTGTTTTTTATTATTGTTCGAGAGAGTCTTGAAATTAATCCTGAAATATAGTTTAGGGAACCAAACATAGGATTGACAAAATCATGGGATATCTCAATATTAATCATGCATGAATCAAACAGGGGATTGTGCGAGATTTAGTACCAAATTAGTCTCGGGACAAATAGTCCTGGACTATCAATCCTACCTGTTTTAGTTCGCGAATCAAACGAGGCCTAAGTGTACAACAACCAACTCCAACAAGTCTGCTAACTCACTCACATAGTGTGTAGAGCCCACACACACTTGAGTGTGAAGTGTGTTGGATTCACGCACCATGTGAGTGTATTAGAGACTTGTTGGAGAATTTTGTCTATGAACTATCAATTTTGTTCGTTCGCCCTTAATGCATCTGATTCCAACTTTTTTTTCCGAACGATAGGAGAATACATGTATGAATTACATCAAACTAGAAACAAAGTCCACAATTACAATATGCTCAATCCAACTAAAGCCCCATTAAGGGAAGAAACAAAGTCCACAGTATCTATAAGCCCAACCCAACTAATAGCCCCATTAAAAGAAAAAATAACCCAACAAATTCAAGAGAAATAATACACATACAAAAGTAGAAAGATTCGAACTCCTAGATCAACCTCGCACCACAAAAAGGTGGGAGTCATTACATTAGGCTCCAGTTCATGCTACATATTGACAATTTTCCTTTCTATAAAGAGGTTAATTTCTCTGATTGAAGAAGTTACCTCACAATTCAACTGATTAATGGATTCTCTTCGACAGGAGCAAAAATGAATCCCCCATACAAAACATAATATAGGAACAACTAAATTCATTTCCTTTAAAATTCCAAAATCCTAACACAGCCTCAGCAAGCGGATGACTTACAGAGACAGAAAAAATTTGGAGGGAGAAGATGTCAATACAATTGAAGATGCATTTGCTTATGAAATTTACATGGCAGCTGCTTTAAACAGTAGCCAGGAGAAACCTACTAACAATTTACATTTCTCACCCTCAATTTCACAACACAAGGACGTTTCGGGAAAAAATGAAAAAGCAAAATCCAGACACAGATATCAAACGAAAGAAAGAGAAAACACAACCAAACCCCTCTACTCTCTCATTTTTATATCAAACCATGCTTCTGTCAACCCTCAATATGATGAACGCCAACTTACTTGACTGATACGACCTTCCCAGCAGAAGCAGCGCAAATAGGGACTCGAAGGAGGAGGGAAAAAAAAATACTGTTTGTGTCTACATATGAACATGTTCTCATGTCAATTTGTGATCTCACTTGCAACGCCAACACTTGACTTGTCAACCATGCGAACGTTGTACTGTTCATATACTCTTGCCCGGTTCTCTGCCCACCATTGTTCTGCTTGTTTCTCACTGAATCGCTTCCGACTGCATTTCATATGTTCATAGATGATGTTCAATTATTTGTAACCTATCGAATCTTCTTTACACAAAAATCCAAAACAAAATAACAATATTGTCCTTTTTCTACTTGGAAACTGGGTGCCCCGTGGTCTAGCTTCAATAAGCAAGGCAAAAAAATAAACAGCAACATTATGCTGCTGCTGAATGATGATTTCTTGAACTCAGAACAAAAATAAATAAAAGGAAATTTGACAAAATTTCTGTAAGAGGATTTCATTGATGGAAATGGTGGAACTCGGAACGCCTTTCTTCCTCTTCCTGCAAAACTTACTTCAAAAAGTCTAAGGAATTGTTTTCCCATCAAGAAAATCCACCCAGAGAAGTTCAAATTTCCATCTTACGAACAGTGCTATTAGGTTTCCAATATATTTAAGTCCAATATAAAAATATCTAGTTTAGATGATATATGCTTCCTAGTATGAAATAAAACATGGGTGTAGCAGTCATTTGACCTTGCACAAATGGTATACCATATTAAGAGGTTTGCTTCTGTTGGCTAACTGCTGATTGAAGTGCAGTTTAGCAAGCATTTTTACGTCCAACAATCCAAAATAGCCAAGAAAAGTTTGATTTCAAATGAAATTGGACCAAAAAGATGCAAGTATACCTGAAGCGAACTCGCTTAAGGTCCTTGGCTCCACCAGGCAAGGAGGTAAGAGTGATATAAACACCAGGCTCATCTTGCTCAACCCATTCATTATCATTACGAGAATCACTTTCTTTCATTCTGCTTCCATTTCTGTTTGTCGTTTCCGACTGGACTTGTCTATTGTGCCCCGAACTGCGACTACTGGAAATGCTTGAACCGTTGGAAAGCAAGTGGCCGTTTGATCCGTTAGAATCTGGTTCTTGGAATGTTAGTTGACCATTCAATCGGTCAATAGAAACATTTGACAACTCATTTGAAAGGGGATTGGATCCAAACGAAATAATAGAAGGTGACTTGATGTTTCGGGCTGCTCCCACAGGCAGCCTTTCAGCCATCTCCTTCAGCTATTTTTTGCACACACACAACAAATAAAACAAATGAGTTGCCTCCCCAATTATTTAGAAATCATCTAAGATGCATAATAATCTAATTACCTAATACATAAAGAATTGCAATGGAAGCCTATACATATGGCTAGTTAGGCCAGGCAGCAAGTAAATACATCTGGAGTCTAACAAAATGACGAAGATATTAAACACCAACAATACAAAGGCTGTCTAAGAAAATGAAAGACACATTTTCTCCATCAACCAGGACCGTCACCAAAGATGCAGACCCTTGACCTTCAGTGAGGTCTTTCATGCCCTCCTCATACCACCAAAGTTTGTCATCCCCTTACACTAATACTCAGGGAACTTCAAATTGTATCCAACAGCTTTTTGCACAACAGGACCTACAAATCATCATCTGTTGAGTACGTACATATCCTTGGCAACCCCTCTCTATTTTGGGTCAAACAAGAGAGGGATATTCATATTAAGAGACAGTGACAAGATTACAGAAAATACAAACAACTTCAACACATTTTTTATTATATTTATTTTCACACGAAAGGGCTTCAAAAAATTAACAAAATAAATTAAGAAAAATACAAGGAAAAAGGGAAAATAAGTCCAAAGATCTACAAAACCGACAAATATACGAAACAACTTTATTTGATGCTGTTAGAATAAGCAAATTCGAACACTAATGATCAGTACTCTTATAATGCAATGGGACAATGGATCGTATAGCATAGAAAGGAACCCTTCTTAATGCATCACTGAAGCTAAGTAGGTACCAAACAAAGACAATGGCAGATTTTAGTGGCTCATTCTTTTTTGTATTAATGTAAGGGGCTCATCTGGAGTTTTGCAATAGTCTAATGCATTACGATAGAGATTCACCACAAACAGACATAGTAAATCCTCATCTTACTTGGGCTGTAAGTGACTTGATCACTTCCTTCGCTGCTTTACATTTTGCTGTTTCTTCCCCTGCAATTGTTATTGCCTCCTTCAGCTGTTTACTAGTTCTTTCCAGTTCTAGATCTTGCAGCTGTGCTTTACAAGTAAGATTTTCCACCTGATGTAAGAATTGATCAGACATAATGCACAAGCACCAAAGGCCCAAGAACAAAAAATTAGTAACTTTTTCTGTCTACATAGCAATTACACTTCCTGTACATCATAAGAAGCATGAAACCAACTTTTAGCAAATGCAACTCTCATCTTATAACATTGAAAGGTGCCTCCATCTTCTCAATCGTATACCTGATATCCTTGGCCACAACACAGTAAATAATGATTCTTTGATAATCTTCGAGATAACCCGAAATCTAAGAATTTATAGGTAGCAAACTACATAAAGTATAACGGGAGAATATGTGTGCCCCCCGAAAGAAACAAAGGAGAGGAAAAAAGAACAAATAAGCTTCAAAAATTGGGTATCAAATTTAAAACTTCACAAGCCTCTCTATGTACTAGCTAGGTTTACGAAAATGAATCAACAGTGGTCTGCGGAACTTGAAACATAAGAGATTCAGAAATTTTGACTTTGGCTTTAAAACTTGATTGACCAGTTTATATACAACACTAAGGTTTATTCACCAGTAATCACCATAGATATTCACCAGAATATGTATATTGCCCATGGGAATAGACAGACAAAAGTGTGGCCGCCAATACCCTAACTATACCACGAGTCAGTCCCAAGAAAAACAAAAGGGGCAGTTCAATTCATTGATGAATATTGTTTGGGTGTAGTTTTCCCACCTATATCTACCCATGATAACCAACCATTCCAATTATTTCATTGTACTTTAGATTTAAAGGAGCATGGTCACAAAATTGGACTAGCAGATACCTGACAAGTAACATAATACTCATACCTGTGCTCTTAATCTGATAACTTCTTGGCCTAGGCTATCACTCGTTCTCTTAGTATCCTCCACAACGATTTTCGGAGTAGTGAGTCCACCTAGAGTAGGGGTTGGTGTCGTGGAACGAGGCGGGCTCGTGCGCCTGGATATTGGAGATGTTGCTCTAGAAACAATTCTAGATCCAGGTACAGAGGCTGAGAAGAACTTTTTCGATGACCCAAATACAGGATTAAAAGATTTAGAGATGTTAAGAGCTCCCCATTGGGAACTTCCATTTGGAATAGGTGAAACCCGACTGCTATTTAATTCTGGCTTCTTGTTTCTCTTGGAAGAACGAGTTTCCGCTTGTGTCAAGGACTCCATAGAAGAAAATCTAGCAAGATGAGGACGAGATCTGGAATCAAACTTGTCATCCTTTTCAGTAGGTTCATTTATACCCTTATTCAAGCTTCCTCTTCTACCCACAGAAGACTGAGATGAAGCATCAGTTTCGGCAGCTTTCCTCAGTTTGCCAAAGCAATTATCACAAACCCGATAAGGTTTGTTTGGGTTTGGTGCCATCGAGGCCTTAAGTGATTTCTTGCTGCTACATGAATGACAAAAAACTAGTCCACAATTATAACAATTATGGCGTTTTCTTTTGAAATTAAACGGCAGGCGGCAACCAGAACATATAGACTGATCAATCCCGGAGACCCACTTATGAAGGCAGATTGCTGCAGTAAAATTAGTACCACAAGCAATGGTTTTGACTTGCTTATCTTTCAGGGCTTCTACCAAAGTGGGAGTATTTCTATCCTCTGCATCACCATGACCCAATCGGCCATTTGCCCCTTTACCCCAGGTGTATACTTCAGTTCTTGAAGTTAAAATTGCAACATGATAGGCACCACAAGCTATCTCCTCCACAAAACTCTTTGACAGTTTCCCTTCAACAAGTGTGGGGAGCTTTCCATCAGCTTGAGGATTCCCAAGCTGTCCATAAACAGGACTACCCATAGTGTACACATGGCCTGAAGTTGTAAGTGCAGCCGTAAGGCTATGACCACATGCAACTTGGCAAAAGTTGGGTTCGACAAGAGCAGCAACACAAGTAGGTACTAGTTTTGCTTCCTTGTCACCATGCCCAAGTCTTCCTTTATCCCCATCTCCCCATGTGAACAGTTTCCCTGAAGAGCAATTGCTGGAACTCGAACTCCCAACCATGACTTCTACCACTGCAGCAGTATGCCAAACACCACAAGCTGCTCGTACAGTGCGGAGTCCCCTAAGGGACTCCACTTCCCTTGGTTTTGTAACACTTTTCTTATCTCCATGACCAAGAACTCCAAATGTTCCATCACCAAAAGTAAACAATTGACCGGAAGAGGTCACTACAGCAGTATGCCAAGGCCCACAGGAAATGGATGAAACATGAATACCCTCCAAAGGTCCATTCACCCTTTTTGGGACCCAGTGACCCACTTCGTTTCCATGCCCAAGAATACCGAAATGGCCATCACCCCATGTGTACAGATCACCAGCTAGTGTAACAGCACAAGTATGATACTCCCCACATGCTACATGTTCAATGTTTGTATGGGTGAGAGCATCAATAAGCTTTGGATGCAGAACATCTGAATCTACACCATGACCAAGCCTGCCACTTGATTCCTCCCCCCATGAGAAAATCTCCCCTTGCTTGGTTACAAGGGCAGCATGCCGCCCACCACACGCTATATTTTGAACATCAAGAAATACTGCAGATTCTAGTGCTTTAGGCAACAAAGAATCCATTTTCACACTAAAAGAACTCCCTATTCTATGAGGTCCACCACCCAGAACACCATCCCCAATTCCTTCCCCCCAAATGAAAACATCCCCCAAGGCATCACTGTCATCATGACCGGAACCTTGGCTTGATGAGCTAACAGCACTTGATAAGCTTACTCTAAAAGCATCCATCCCCATCCCCTTCATATGACCATGTACACTATCTGAGCCACCAGATGACACAGATTGCATAGAAGCACTAGCCGAGTCGGAGGCGAAAAACTCTTAGGAGGCACCGCATACAATATCACATCTGAAATTGCCTTATCCAAACCATGTTTTGGAGGGCTTTCATATGGACTAGGAAGGCGGAGCTGATCACCATCCTGAATCAAGAAACAAAGATCCTCTTACTAGGTATGCCTAAAAAGAACTGTGTCGATGTGCATTTGTGTTCATAGATGTGCTAATGTCCCTGGATGAGGGCTTTCTGCATTCTTACAAGCAAGACCCCATACCTTTTGCAAGCTATCACCACTGCCAAATGGAGAATTCAAAGGAGAATTCCTCTGAGTGTATGTACGAGGACTGTTAGCTTCTGATGGAATTCCATCACTCCTGGATTCTGTTCTCCACTTCCGTTGATGACCACGTGAAATTAATGACTTGAGACCACTAAACCATACCTCAGCTTCATCTTTATCTTTACATATCTGCATGGAAAGTCATGTTACCAAGATTTACAAAAAAAAAAAAACTGTTCCACAATAAAAGAGAGTAAGATATGTAAAAAAAGACCATCACTGCAAGAACTGACAGCACCTGAAAATATAAGAAGGGAAAGGGGTGGGGGACAAATAAGATCCTTACCAAATCCAGCGACCTGTCATTGTATATCAGAGAAAAGGACTGATACTCCTTCTCAGGCCGTGGATACCTTTGGAAGATTGGCTGAGAAATATAAGGAAACAAATTAATTTGAGGCCACAATCTGAGCAGTTAAATCATAAATGTTTGAAACATATTATAAGGAAGCACCGAAACCAGATTTATAAATATGAAGTCGGTACTCATATATTTCATCTTTGGCTCCCTTGGGATCAATGAAATCTTTCTTTGCTTTTCAAAAAAAAAAAAGTTGGTAATCATAAACAATCACGAAAAAACTTTACAAAAACATTATTGAATAGAAAATTTATTTGACTTCGACATAATACTCTGGGATTTTAAATCAGCTCATGAATCAGCCTGGAGCCTCCTACTACATGTTTTTTGATAAATCAAGGAACTTGGAAGTAATGAAACTCAAAAGATTTGACATTTTGCATCACTGGAGTATGAAGATAGAATTGTCCGATGTAAACTAGCCCCCTTCACAGTGGTTAGTGTGAGGTGAGGATCTTGAAAATCCATCTTTTGCTTTTATCTATGGGGTGTGTGTGTGTGTGTGGGAAAACAAATAGCCACTTCACGATAAAACGGTAAAAGCTCAAGCTGCCATGGATGAGAACACAAGATGGTTGGAGGGAACCAGCTTCATGCGAAAACAAAACAGAGATTTCGTATTTTATCCTGTCTAGCCCATCAACACTCCACTTCGATGGGACGGACACAAAATAGCCTCTTAGTACCAGGTCCGGCCTTGAGGGCAGGCTGAGAAGGCCATGGTCAGGGGCCCACCAAATTTAGCCCAAAATGGGGAGCCCCATTTAGCTAAAACTCTTAGGTAATAAATATTTCTTTGCAGCGAGTGTGTGTATGAAGTAACTCATGGCCCAGAGGTACTTCAGCCTTCATTTAACTGTGTGTGGCATGGATCCAGTCCCGCTGTAAACAACTTGTTTTAGGCTTTTTCCTCTTAAACACCTGCTGCACTGTCAGGTTTGGTGTACCCTTTTACAGTTTAGGCCTTAGGCTTCATTTGAGTGACAAAAAATTCTTCTAATATTGCTAAATTTAGTAAGTTTAGTAAGTCAGTCTTTGTTACAAAATTTTGAGCTCATTTTTAAATTTTTTAATATTATTTTAAGTTTTAATAATTTACTTAGTAAAAAACATTGGGGCCTTATTTTATAAGTTTGTCTGGGAACCCCAAAAACTCAGGGCCGGGCCTGCTGAGTACCTATTTTTCTTCTTTTCACACTTAACAAAAAGAAGCAAATGCTAATATTACCCAATGCTCTTCAAACTTAGATTCTTCATACTTCAGAATAATATATTTTTCACAGCAGCTAACTCCGAGAACCCATGTTGCCATGTTGTTAGAGAACATCCCTCATGTTCACCAAGACCTTCGCAAAATTTTCCTAATTCTTGTTACCAAAAAAATAACGTCAAATACTGCCTAGCTCATACATTTCAGTTTCACATTATAGATGCCATGAGAAAACATACGCACAGAACATAGCCGAGGTACCATTCTGGAATTTGGACATAACAACTCAATACGCGTGAGTGCCGATTTAAATAGTCCAAATAGAAGATCAACATCAGTAATTTTGTTTTTCCCTTCTTTTTATGATCAAGCTTTTCACTCAGTTGTACATTCTATGGAGATATTACGGCAGTATACGCACCAAATACCCCCATCTCAATCCCTACGATGCCATAAACAAGCAGTAAAAAGCTTCAGGAAAAAGAAAAGGTGAACCAACTTCAGTTAGTTCGGACAGAATAATGCAGAGAGGCACTAGTCAGGGATTTTTGAAAAGCAAATTAGATACTGCAATATGATGAGAACTCACAAAATCTAAACACTATACTTACCGCACTTTAGCTCTTGAAGATCAATGTGACATCAGTTCTCACTATTACTTATAGCTTTGAGCAATGTAAATACACTCAAAAGAACTATTATCAATTTGCACCCAAATCATCAAAGTCCCATATGGTTATAGAAGTACTGAGAGAAATACTTGTTGAGTTACCAATTGTCTAAAAGCTTAAGCTGTTAGGAAATGGGCTTAACAATGTTTATCAAGCTATCTAACACCCCCCCTCACGTGCAACCCCATCTTGCATGCAGAGATGCAACTTTTCATGGGTAGAGTGAAACTAAATACAACGGGGACAAGCAGAATGCAAATGGTCAACAAATGCAAACAGACTTGAACCCAAGGCCTCTCAACTAGAGCTCTGATACCATGTTAAGTTATTAATTGTCCCAAAAGCTCAAGCTGTTAGGAAATGGGCCCAACAATGTATATCAAGCAAGCTATCTAACAATACTTTCTTCAAAGGAAAAAAACTTACAGTGCGCTGCCCTGAAACAATTCTGGACACGTGACTTAATTTGAGATGCTTCTCCTCTTTTCCCGAGAACCATATTAATACAGATTCATCCTGAATGCAGTAACACCACCAGTTACTAATACTTAAGACTTCCGGAACAGAAATCTCCACTTTCAGTTGTGTGATAATGAGGGAGATGCTACTTGAAACTCATAACACAAAACTACATTGGAAGATGATTCAATATGAAGACAGTTGAAACAAATATACGTGTAAACTACCAGTTCTTAATCCTGATAGACTTCTTGCAGACAGATCTCCACTTTCAGTTTTGTGAATCAAAGGAAGGAGATGGTACATTTTTTTATTTTTTTTTGGGAACAGCGAGGGAGATGCTACTTGACAACAACAGAACTAATACTGGCAGATGATCAAGCATAATGATATGTTTGAAACAAATACACAAGCAAGAATAGACATGTATAAGAAGGAAACAAGAACATGAATTGGTACACAATAAAGTGACTATGGAAGTACACAACACAGTGGATGATGCTTTTAAGCATCCAATATCCTAACAAGCTCACAAGCAAGCATACACCAAGACAAGTATAAGAGGACACAATATAAGATACATACAATAAAGTGACAATGGAAGTACACAACGCGATGAATATGTGTCAAGCATCCAATTTTCTAACAAGCCAGTTGTTTACAAGCGAACATACAAAAAGATACGTGTGAGACGACAAAATATAAGAATACATATACCATAATGTCACAATGGATGTACAAAGTGTGATGATGATTTTTCAAGCATCCAATTATCTAAAAAGCTGGTTGTTTGCTATGGACAAATATGTAGGTTGTGTTAAGCCAGTTATCAACAGCCTAGTTGTATAATTAAGCTAAAAACAGTGTAAAAATAGTTGGACTAAAGAACAGAAGGTTAAGGAATGACTTGTTTTTATATTTTCTGGGACAGAATATGCTTGTCAACCAGAAAGAAACGTAGTGTAGCTACCAAAACAGCTACCGAAGTTGGTTATTTGTAAACACTAACCAGCATGAAGATTTGTTCCCTCTTAGTCAATTGAATAGTAATATCACCAATATCAACCAGTATAACACTGGTGTCTAGTAACATACAGACCAACTAGTGAACTTAGCTTCCACATACCGTTAGTGATAGTTAGACACATCACATGGCGTTTTCTTCTACGTTCTGGATATCTTCATAAGGAAGATTTCAAACAAATGGAACTATGCAAAATTGCAAACAAGACTCTGTAGATAATTATATAGGAGGGAATCAATCATGAATGTTGTCGTGGGTTGTTGTCATGGATCAGAAGGGTTCGTAAAATGACAAACCTTAACAGGTAAAATGATGGCCGTGGCGCATTAACATACAATACAAGCTACTGAAAATTTCACGGGTCGCCTCATGTTTATGACTAAAGTACTGCACATATTACTGCAATATTCAACATAGCTTTAATTCTTTGGAAAGATTAACAAAACTTGCAATATGTATATAACAAGTCGTTGAGACTCTATAATAGGAATATCAGCATACATAAGAAACTATATGAACTCCAGACTCAAGGACATCAAAAGACTCCACATCCTCATAACCTGAAAAAATGGCAACAGTAGTGGGGAAACAGCAGCAGCAAACTTAAGTTTTCTAGATATTCTTGTTGTTGGCCGTGGTGGTACTGTCATATAAAGGACACAACTAGAAAAAGGAACATGGATATCCATAAAAATAAAAAAATAATAATAACAAAAAACTTACATTAGCAAGCCGGAAGGGACAAAACTTCGGTTTTCCTCTTCTTCCATACTTGAGCAAATATGCACCTTTCTTAAGAGCATTAATGGCCTGTTGTAAAGATCATCCAAAAGTCTAGATTAACCACAATCACCATATTTGCCACCATGAAGACCGCAATCACCATATTTGCCAATAGCAGGGTAATGCTGGTAAAAACTCCAAAATGTCCAAATATTCAGAGTATTAAGACAGATGTAGAGTCATAGAAATTTATAAGTAAGAGGAATTTCAAATTATATTCTAGAGCCCACATGGTTAGTAATTCGGGTGGAATAAAAGCGCAGGGGCATTAAAATCAGACTTAATATTTCCCTACAGAATATGGTATAATTAAACCCCTTTGGAAGTCTGTATCTGGCACTTATCTCCCTTTTTGATGCATGAGGAGTCACAAACTTAATGCATCCATCATGGGTAGCTGTAGCAGACTTCCACAAACAAACAACTAAAATAAAATATTAAAAAACTAGGTACCTGTAGCAGAGATACGTCGCTAAAGAAGCCATATGCATTTCTCTTTCATACTTGGCACAAACCTAGACTAGCGTCCTAAAGATTAAAATGTACCTTTAAGTTAAAAATAGGCCAGTTTTTAGGCATATATCCGAACAGTGAATACTTTTTGTCATATGTTCAACGAGAACCAGACATTAACCCTACAACACTTTCTAGTGCCAATAGAAAAAAGTACAGTAAACAAATTGAGAGTAAACTAAACTGGGGACTTTTTTTGTGTTGTAATTTGTCTCAAATAAGAAGGATGAAATATGTTAATCCAACCAAAAGTCAGGCCAACATACATAGTGATGCAGAATGAAATAATTTATAACTTCAGAATAGTATATTTAATTTTATTATTTTTGTTATAAATTATACTAGAAGATTCCGTTTTAGGTGTCGTCTGTTTTGGCAAGTTTCTTTTATTTTCTAGTAATCAAATTTGAGAATATCTCTTAATCTTTTAATTTTGGTAATTATCAAGTCAATTAGCTATTCACCGGGATTCAATTTACCGTTTTGTTGATTCCTTTTGGTCTTAGTTTTCTAGTATAAAAGGAGTTGTTCATTGATTAATAAAAATTGAGAGTTTTTCTCTTATTGTTTGTTCAAGGAGGGAGTACCTCAGTTCAAACTTGTTCGTGATTGTCCTTGTTGCGTGTTCTTCTATTTCAACATGTTGCGCTGCATTACATAGCCCAATACCCGAAGATGAATGCAATGTCCTTTTTCACATCCATGTGCCAATAAAACTACATGCAAATGAAAATCATGTTGACCCTGCCTTACAAATTGCAATGGCGGAATAGTATTTTCCTAATTTATATTGGTTTTGTCGTCAGTATTCTAGAAGTTAAATGTGCTGATACTTCAGTCTCCACTTTCGATAATTGCCCAAGTTTAATGATGCCATACATCCTATAATGGACTTTCTAATTATGTGTTGTCTAGAACAACTGCAAAACAGTATTTTATTTGTGATGATCAACTGCAAAGGATTTCCTAATTAAGTTCTCAAGCACTCTATTACGAATATTATGAACTATTCAAGCATTTAATCAGTGTTTTAAAAAAACTCTACGCGCACCGAGGCGTCATGGTCCCTTGAAGCCTAGGTGTGAGGCGTGAGGCAAGGCAAGCAATTCATCAGAGCAAGGCGCAAGTTCTAATAAATAATGAGAATTCTGATATAGGCAAAATTTTCACCATAAGCAACCCTCAAATTTCAAATACTATAAGATATAACATTCCACATGTCGAAATCACCAAAGCTCAATTTTGAAGGCATATATGGCACGAAACAGAGGTAAGAGAATGGTTCAAAACAAAGCAGAGTAAGAAGAAGAAAGAACGGAGCATAAGAAGAAGAGTTAACAATAACAACAATTAAAAGACCAATAGGCGTCCAAAAACAGAGTAATTGGTAATAGTCTCAGGGATATAGGGGGAAAAAAAAAAACAAAGAACATTGAAAGAAGAATAAGGGAAAAGAATCATAAGAGCAGAGCAGAGCAAGGAAAGAAGAAGAAGTTACTAAGAAGGGAACAGTTCAGATGATGAAATCTCAGTGCGGATATGAGAAAAAACATGAGGCGCCTCGTGCCTCTTGGCGAGGTGCACACCTCAAGGGCCTCAACTGCGCTTCATGTACTTGCGCCTCGCCTCGGGGTGTCAAAGCCCTTTCTGTGCGCCTTGCCTCAGCACCAGGGCACGGGCCTTTTAAAACACTGCATTTTGTAATGCTACCATACATTATATAATACTACGATTTGTGAAAGTGTAGTGTATCTTCTATTTTAGGTAGAGATATCTTGCATTTTCGGTAGAGATTATCCCCTTATTTTAGGTAGTGATTATCCTTATTTTAGGTAGTAATTATCTTGTAATTTAGAAAGCAAAATCCTAGGGTTTTCTATTTAAACACTGTACGTTGTAATCTTTTTCTCATTCAGAAATTCAGTAATAATACGTCAGTTTTCCATCTCTCAGAAAAATCACAGATTTCTGATTACGTATGCCCTATAATAACTGCAAAAAAGTTTTTCTATCAGCACTTCAAAACATTTTTTGACTACATTCCATTTTCAATCATTAAAGTATTTTAAAGCAATTATCTGGTAGCCTGTGAAACGATTCTGCAGAAGAAGATAGGCTAAGTTGTTAATAAGACAGAGGCACAGAGCCCATAGAAAAGACAACCATAGGAAAATTTAGAGTCAAGCTGGTCAGAATTACAAACAACACAATTTGAAGACATAATTAAGATGTCTTGATTTTGGGAAATGAAAACTGGTCTCCACACCGACAAACAGCAACTTGGCATGGTTCCTTTTAAGTGCGCAAGGCATAATACAGTAAGTCGAAACTCGGCAAGAATCATGCTGGTGTACAAATGGTGGTACAACTAATTGACTGGCTAAATAGATATTAATGTAGAAGCCAAAGGCCAAATATGGTGTGAAGGCAATTATGGGGGGTTTGAAAGATTTGTGCTTTAGATTCATTTGTATTGATACCACCACCAAAGGTAGAAACAGCACCATGGCAAGTGCCAGCCATCCCAGGGTTTATTGGGTTGTGCAACGGAGTTTGGGTTGTGCAACGGAGTCTACCTCCAAGAACAAGGGAGATAATGTTGGATACCTACTGATTTCCAAGAAGCCCAAACAAGTCCATCAACCTCACATATCCATGTGCCAACACATGCTGGACATGCTCCAGACAAGCCCAAACACGAGTCTGCTTTTCTAATTACATTTACATCTAATCAGACTCATTGGAGACATAGTAGAACAGGTAAGGAGATCAGAATGCAACTTTAGAAACAGTTGAGATAGATCAAGATTGCAATGAATGCTTAGTTCGCTAATAGAAAAATAGTGGCTGTTATATTCTTATACTGCCAGTAATGTTTGTAATGTTCTTGGTTTCTACATTAATTAGTACTAAACACTGACAACATATGTCTTCCAACCTATGTAGATCTGACACCAATGCTTCAGCACGCAAGTCTCTGAAACCTGAATGACACGACACTTAGGGACATGCTTAGGATAATATTTGCACGTTTCATTGTACATGTATAAAGTGAAAAAACCTCCAATTAAAATCAAAACACCATAGCTAATATTTTCCACGTTCTTCTTCAGTACATAATTTACAAAGGAGTTTTAACAAAAAAATGTTTTGTAACTCAGAAGTGTATTTAAATATTCAATCGACCATCATCTATCAACTGAAAAGATGACCCCAACCAGTGTCTATAGAACGTCCTAGCATGCTCGAGAGTGTCCCTCAGTGCCCAAACCAAAAAAAGTTGGGACAAATATAAGACACTTTCGGTCTGAGTATCGAACACATGTGTCCATAGAGTGTTTGGAGAGTATTTCTATCCGCCAAGAGTCTAACACTGGTATGTGACCTCCAGCGAAGAGTTCATGCTACATAGCCTGCATAGCTTCTAATATTCAACAGGTGTCAAATGAGTACCTACGATGTTTGTAAAAAAAGCGTCCATGTCTGTGCCCATGCTGCTTCTTAGCCGCCTCAAGCAGTATAGCAACACAATATAGTACTTGTATCATTATACCAGTACGTAAACAGAAGCTTTTCAAATAGGGAAAAACAACTCGAGCATTAACTAACAAAAATTGCAAAACATCTGGAAAATTGTACCTGCTCAATGTCCCTCTCGCCTTGGCCGCCGGTCCTGGTAACATCCGAGGTCATCTTATCCCTCCGCACACAAAACAATCTCAATTAACCACCCAAAATCCTCATTATCACAAGCAAACACTTCCGGTCCATTCATCAAATGATTAACAAACCTCACATCACAACTCAAATATCACACTGAAAAAAGGCCGAATTTGCATAGAATCGTCACGATCTTCGCTCCCACAGTCAAAATGATAGTATTGCTGTATCCCTTGAAAAGAATATACTACTAGAGAGTAGAGGTGCAGTGATAAAGAAGAGTGCGAAAATGTACCTCTGGTTTTAGGTTTTCAGGAGAGAGAATGAGAATCGATCATCGAAAATGAGAGGAAAAACTTTACTGAATTCCAAGTTTGGCGGCGAAGTGAGTTCGAGAATCGGAGCTGAGATCGGCAAAAAGGCCAAGTGGAATTTAAGGAAACGGTCGATCTGAGAATCACAGTTGCACAAGACTGAGGAGAGTTTTTGCAGAGATTTTATTACTACCCGGATGATGATGGGGGAGAGAGAGAGAGAGAGAGAGAGGTTGGACTGAAAAAGTAAGAGAAAAAAAAAATGGAGTAATAAAAACGAAAATGCGTCGCCTATGAGTTTGACAATGGCAAAGAGGGGATTTGGGGGGCACTGCTGTCCCTCAAAAGGGACAGCACCTGCTGTCCCCGGCGATTACGGACCGCTCCGGTCACTTTCCGACGATCGGAAACGTTCACTTCGTAGAGCTCGGTGAGTAGAACGAGTGTACCAAAAATCAGTTCAATCGGATATCATTAGGTGCCTGATCGGAACATTTTTATCATGAACCGAATGCATCCGAAACACTAGATTAAACCCATTCGAACCCATAATTGCCGAGTTATATGTGTACCGATCAGGCACTAAATGATATCTGATTGAACTGATTTTTGGTACACTTATTCTACTCACCGAGCTCTACGAAGTGAACGTTTCCGATCGTCGGAAAGTGACCGGAGCGAAACATGTCATGGGGACACAGTCTTTGTCCTTTTGAGACAGACAGTGCTCGACCAAATCCGCAAAGAGGTTAATAGGAAAAACAAAAAGGCGAGATACCATTAATGGAATCCGGCAAAGAGGTGGGCGTAATAGGAAAAACAAAAAAGGCGGAAAAAGTTTCTTTAATTACTAGTACCGCAGTAAACTAGCATGAAGTCGTGCTTTGCACCACTATTGAAAGTAAAAACCAAATTAAAAAAGATTTTAAGAACTTAATTTGTCAATACAATATTTGTAAATCGAGATAATAAATTAGGTTGATCCTTAAACAATGGAGTAGTTTTTTTTTAACATTTTAAGTTATCTTAGACCAATTAGATTTTATAAATATTTAAAATATAAATGTATTTTAAACTTTAGCACCGGGGAGCTTATCACGAAAACACCCTAGAATAGTGTAGATAGAAAATGAAAACACCCTCGAATAGTGTAGATATAAAATAATCAGTGCTATATAGTATATATTGTTGCTATGCACAGAAAAAATAAAAAAAAAAATATATATATATATATATATATAAGCCGATCTCCTACACTATTGAAATCTTCAAAAAATTCCGTGCGGACCAAGCCCTTTTAAACTTTTGGATCAAATTTTGATTTTCCGAAATGGAGCTCAATGTTTTTAAAATGTATTTTCCAAGGTCCACGCGGAAAATATTCAAAAAAAAAAATATATGTATTTTTTGCAAACTCGTGTGGATCAAGCCCTTCCTTAAAATGAATTTTTTTGAAGATTTTCATGGACCCTTAAAAATGCATTTAAAAACATTGAACTTCGATCGTCAAAAATTTGATCCGGAAGGGCTTGGTCCATCCGGGAATTTGGCTATAAGGAGCCCTTAGAGATCATTCTCCTATATATATATATGAGAGATCAAAATCGGGGACTCACGACTTTGTTAAATTATCGGACCTCACCTCTCTAAAAACCAATGCCAAATGGTCGGGATCCAAAATTTGATCCGTTAGATTAGATGTGTTTAAAATGTGTTTTCAAGGGCCTACGCGAAGATTCGGCAAAAAAATGACCGGAAGGGCTTCATCCGATCGATTTTCATGAAATATATATCCTACGGTTTGTATGAAAAACTGCTCGGATGAAGCCCTTCCCGGTCATTTTTTTTGCCGAATCTTTGCGTAGGCCCTTGAAAACACATTTTAAACACATCCAACGGTTCGGATACCGACCATTTGGCCGGAAATTGGCTGGGAGAGGGGAGGTTCGGATTTTAACAAAGTCAGAGTCAGAAATTCCCGACCTGATCCTATATATATATATCAAACCAAACGAAACTGAGCCTTAAGTCCCAATCATCTAATATGAGTAAAACATGTTAGAATTCCTTGGTTACCCACTCATAAATCTCGTTATCCTACAAAATCAAATAAGCACGTGAACATGAGAAACGATTCAAATTTTTTAAACTAAGTACCATTTTTGCTTTATCTTGGATGTTATGTGCATTATTTGACTATTTGGGTTATATATTTGTTCTTGGTCGGTTTGTGTTTTGTATTGGTTGTTATGTGGTTATGTAACATTGGTTGATCATATCTTACCGTACTAAAAATAAATTTATAAAAAATAAGAGTGTAATTTGTATGGAGACCGATTTAAAAAGACATCCCTTCTACTTTGGACCAAAATGCAAATGCTAACTCTGTTAATGGTTTTGGTAAAAAGACAAAAGGACCATTCCTCAAACACCCAACTCCAACACTTTCCCACACCAGATGTAAAATAATAATAATGAAAATAAACCCAAACACAAAATGACCTTTGCAATTTCAAGAGTGACCCAGATTGATTAACGCTTTCAAAACCACAACAATCCAATCTCAGCACCGAAAGTTGAAAACGAAATTGAAGAAAACACATTTTTTTTGGCGGAATTGGCTTTTTGGGTAGTCAACAGTTTCGATTTTGAGTGTGACCCAAAACGACTTAAGGTTTCTGAACCATAACATCCAATCGAATATCAAGAACCAATTCGAAATTGAAATTGATGTGCAAGTTATGTGAGTGACTGTATTATGAAATGTTTACCGCCATTAAGTAGATTCTTTCAGTCGCACACAACAGCGCATAGAAAATGTCTGACGGTAGTGCACGACAGAGGTTGATTGGAAGTGGGATAAAATTGGAGATCAGAGAAAGTGCAAGACAGTCGGGGGATCGGAGGTGAGTGCACGCTCAAGCTAAGCCACCACATCCATGCCTAGATCAGAAAAAAATATGAGGCACGCTCACCCATGCATGCTGGTTGGAGGTATGGGAGGTCAGGATGAGGAGTAGTAGGGGATGGGGCGGCAGTGGGCAGTTGATGTGTTTTGGGGAGAAGTTGGATGACAAGCTCTGAATCAAGAAGAGGGTGTAGAAGATAAAATAAGGTGTTCTACGGCATTTGGTCCAAAAAATATGGTTTTTGGAGGAAAATTTGCCACAAATTGACTTTAGTGCGTGTAGGTGTTAACTTTAACAGAAAAGGTAACATTTGCACTTTGGCCCAAAGTTGGGGGAGTCAGTAGTGGAGCCATAAATCAAAGTCAAAGGGGGACAGGATTATGAAAGAAATCTTTGTACGATGATTTTTTCAAGATTAAATTCAGTCATTCAAGTTTTAATGGGATGTTTTGATAAATTAAAAAAATTAATCATGAGTATTTTTATTATCATATCACTCGACGAATGCAGTATCACTATCGCACAGTATCGTTCATCATAATTTTGTGTTCTCGATATAAAAATTTACTTTTTTACTAATATCAACAAAAAAAAATATGTAAAATGTACTCAAAAATAGGAAATAGATGGGGTGTAAGTATATAGATCCGCCCTCTAGTGTAAGTATGCACAAATGAATTAGATGGGGTGTCTTTTAAAATTGGTCAAAGTTGAGGGGGTGTCCGCACAAATTACCCAAATTATGAATTAACTATTATTCAGAAGAGAAGCGGTCAAGTCAGAGTGTCGATCCGTAGGGACATATTGGCCGAGTTAATAGAGCTTCGATTAATTTCTAATATAATATAAGGAGAAAAGAGCTGATTTGTTTGGTTTAGTTTTAAAGAAACAAAATGAATTAAGAAAGCAATAGTTGATTTGGTTGAAAACTAGTGAAGAGAGGATCTCGGGTTTTGAATCCACTCCGATCACTTAACAACAATATGCATAGGCTAGGCTTAACATTCAAATCATGAGAGAAATGTTATTGTTAGGGCTTACAAACCCTTTCGATAATCGTCTAGAAAATACTAGTGAGTTGAGTTGCTAACTGACATGGACTATCATATAGCACGACATGTCATACTAGTACGATCTGTCTCTATCACAGATAGTCCAATAGCACGCTTCTTTATACGAGCATGACCCATCTCAATTACCCAATTTCTATAAATAAATTAAAAAAAAACCAACCATTGTATAACTTGTATTTGAAAAACGCGGATACAAAATAAGAAAAATTGGATCAAATTCTATAAAAAACATGAAAGGAGTTTAGTCATACAATTGATTTAAAAGCAAAACCTGAAATCTATACATAGGGGGTGTTTGGGAGCCTACTTTTCAGCTTTTCATTTTTAACTTTTTGATTTTTTGGCTTTTTGGATTATTGTCAGAATGTATTTTGAATATGTGAAGAGTGTTTGGGAGAAATGTGCAAAATGCATTTTGCATCAGGAGTAGTGTTTGGGAGAATAGTGATGAAAATGAGTTATAGATTGGTTGTTTACCATTTTGCCCTTGTTTCCTCTTTTTTTTTGTTAGAATAATACTCTCCTCATGGATCACATTCACAGCAGATATTTTGCCCAGTGGTTTGAACCAGATTTCACCCTAATTCCATTTCCCTAATTTCACCTAATCAATCTCTCTCTCTCTCTCTCTCACACACACATCGCACATCACCGATTCACACCTAATTTGAACCAGATTTCACCCCATTTTCCTATTTCATTCTCAATTACAATAAACCCATTAATGTCGTATTCTTCTTCAATTTGGGTTCAGACCCAACCTTTTCTCTCTCTTTACTTCCCACATCACCATTACAAACAACTCTCTCTTTACTTCCCATCTTCCCATATCACCATTACAAACAACTGATTGAGAATCTGAGATCATTCAATCTTCTTTCTTCTCCAAATAACTGATCTCCTCTGTGTACAGTAGAACCACGATGGAGCCTCCAGTTGCAACGACGGAGTCTGAGATAATTTCATTCGAGTGTTGAAGGGTAGAATGGGATTGAGAAGTTGAAGGGAAAATGAAAATGAGAAGCAGAAATCAAAAAGGAAGTCTGGACCTGCTTTTGGCTTTTGGCTCAGAATGTAAAAAATGGTGAATACGTTTTCAGAAAATGAGTTTTATGTTCAGGCGCCCAAACAGGCAAAAAGTGAAAACTAGAATGTGAAAACTCAAAAACCAGGTGCCCAAACAGCCCCATAAATGAAATAACTAGGAACGGGGCTTATCTTCCGCCAGATGGATGTTTGGCAAGCCATGAAATAGATGTATAGCCTCTCAAAATCTAGACCCCTCAAATAGTAACAGGGATTCCCTTTTTACAGTCTCTCATGGAGTCCAAGCAAAAGAATGTTTAGGAAGCTCAATCCGGACAGAGGGGAGGTGCTGCGGAGCCTTGTACTGCGCAACATGCTGTGCGGTGACTTTCGGCGCCATGCCGGTATCGTTTCGACGATCGAAGACGTCCATCGCGTAGAGCTCGTCGAGTTCTATAATTCTACCAAAAATCAACTTAATTGGATATCGTTAAGTCTCTCATTGGAACAAAAATAACTTTAAAAAAATGGGTTCAATAGTTTTCATCCAGTGTTTCAAGTTATATGTGTTTTGATTTTTGTCAAGTTATATGTGTTCTGATAAGACACTTAACAATATCCAATTGAGTTGATTTTTGGTGGAGTTGGAGTACTTGACGATCTTGGACGTCTCCGATCGTCGAAACGATGCTGACGGCCCCAAAATATCACCAATTGAGTTGATTTTTATATGTCCCCTCTGTCCGCTCAATCCCAACCAAACTCCCCCAATC